>OY288108.1:71511460-71814417 GCA_958431115.1 Syrphus vitripennis
ACAAAATGAAATAAAAGTAGATAACTTAGATAATAATGCAAAAGAAGACGTTTTCAGAATATGTAAGCAATTTCAAAATATATTTCATTTAGAAGGAGAAGAATTAAGTAAAAACAACTTTTATGAGCAAAAAATAGCATTAACAGACAAAACACCAGTTTATATAAAAAATTACAGGCTACCGCATGCAAATCTACAAGAAATAGAAGAGCAGGTTGAAAAATTATTAGATGAAGATATCATTGAACCATCAACAAGTCCATACAATTCACCATTATTAATTGTACCCAAGAAAAGCACAGGAGAATTAAAAAAGTGGAGATTAGTTGTAGATTTTAGATCTCTCAATAAAAAAATAGTTGATGACAAATTTCCATTGACTAGACTAGAAGATGTGCTTGATAAATTAGGAAAGGCTAAATATTTTTCAACTCTAGACATGACAAGTTCATTTCATCAGATACCACTTCATCCCAGATCAAGACCACTAACAGCTTTTTCAACTGATTCGGGACATTTTCAATTCAAAAGATTACCTTTTGGATTAAAAATATCAACAAATAGCTTTCAAAGAATGTTATCAATTGCATTAAGTGGTTTGCAAGCATCCGCATTCTTGTATGTAGATGATATAATTGTGTTTGGTTCAAACCTTAAGGAACATAATAACAACCTAACAGAAGTTTTTAAGAGGTTACGTAAATATAATTTGAAATTAAACCCAAGCAAATGTAATTTCCTGCGACCAGAAGTAGTTTATCTTGGACATCTTATAACTTCACAAGGAGTAACCACAGACCCGAGTAAATATAATGTCATAAAAGAATACCCAAAACCAGATAATGCAGATGAAGTTCGAAGATTTGTAGCTTTCTGTAACTATTACAGACGTTTTATTCAAAATTTCGCTGAAATTGCAAAACCTTTGAATCAATTATTAAAGAAAGACCAAATCTTCAGCTGGACACAAAGTTGTCAAAATGCTTTTGAGAACCTTAAAAGAAAATTAATGACACCTCCAATACTAAGCTATCCAGATTTCTCAAAACCGTTCATATTAACAACAGATGCATCAAACTATGCATTAGGAGCTATTTTGTCTCAAGGAGAAGTAGGTAAGGACAAACCCATTGCATATGCAAGTAAATCATTAAACAAACATGAGCTTAATAAAGCAGTGATAGAAAAAGAACTACTTGGTATACATTGGGGAATAAACCATTTCAGACCATATTTATACGGTAGGCGATTTGTTGTTTATACAGATCACAGGCCATTAGTTAGTCTTTTCACTCATAAGAATCCTTCATCGAAATTAACTAGAATTAGAGTAGATTTAATGGATTACGATTTTGATATAATTTTTAAGCAAGGAAAGATGAATACAAATGCTGATGCATTATCTAGAATAAAGTTAAGTTCAGAAGAATTAAAAGAAATGATACCAGTAAACAATATAAATGTCCTAACAAGAGCAATGAAGTTGAAAGATAAGGAAGATATTAGTGAAAGAGAAGAAAATCCGGAAATTATGCCTCCTGTGGAGACTGTACACCTCCACATATGGGAATGCATATCTATCTCAGACACTAGAAACGTTAATAAGATACAATTTGAAAATATAAAGAATTTAATGGGGCCACCAAAAGAAACAATATATGCAGTTAAAGATACAATACATGTTGGATACAATGATAATTCTCTATCAGAGTTAAAATTGATTTTGAAGAAATTGTTATCCTATACAAAGCATGTGAAAATAGAAAAGCTAGCGTTAGCAATGAATAATGAAATATTTAAAACAATATCAGTGCACAAATTTAAAAAGATATTTAATGAACTGCAAAAGAATAAGAATGAAAATTGTCTAGACATTATATTATACAATCCACCAAGAAGAATAGAGCATGCGAGTGAGATGAACGATTTAATAAAAAAATATCATGATGACAAGTTAGGAGGACATATAGGTATCAGAAGATGTATAGCGAAGCTTAAGCAGAAATATGTTTGGAAGAATATGAATAAGATGGTTAGGAAGTATATAAATAATTGTAATATTTGTAATGAAGTTAAAATAAGTAAATACACTAAAGAACGATTCACAAGAACAGAAACACCAAGCACATCATTTGAGGTGATAACTATAGATACAGTAGGACCATTGAGACCATCAAATGGGTATAGGTATATTCTTACAATTCAATGTGAATTAACGAAATTTGTTGAAGCGTTTCCATTAGTCACGAAAGATGCCATTTCAGTAGCAAAAACTATTGTAGAGAAATTCATTTTAAAATATGGTTGTTTTAGGAAATTGAAAACAGACAAAGGTACAGAATTCACTAATGAACTATTAGTACATATCTGAGTACATATCTGTAAGCTACTCAAAATAGAAAAAGCCACCTCAACACCATATCACCATGAAACCTTAGGCTCAATAGAAAGAAATCATAGAGTTCTAAACGACTACTTAATGACAACAGACGGAAAAGACAACTGGGAAGAATTACTACCTTACTACACCTACACATACAATACTACACCACACAGTACTACCAATTACACACCATTTGAATTAGTATACGGGAAATTATGTGCTTTACCTTGTGAGATCATTAAAAATAAAGAAAGTATTTATAACATTGATAATTATGTAAATGAATTTAAATTAAAATTGCAATATGCACATAATAAAGCTAAAGACAACTTAGAACGAATTAAGAATGAAGTATGTAATAATCAATCTAATGTAAATAAATCAAACTTTAAAATAGGAGATTATGTTTATATAAAAGTAGGAAATAAAAAGAAACTAGATAAACCATTTAAAGGTCCTTATAAAATAATTGAACAAAAAGGTCCAAATAGCATTATAAAAACTGAAAAAGAAAATAAAAAAGTACATAACAATAATTTAATAAGAGCCAGAAATAAATAAAAACAAAAAGAAACTATAGATGTATATATGTAATTATAAATTCTTTTCTTTACCAAAAAAATCATTTAACCTTCAAAAAAAAAAAAAAAAAAAAAAAAAAAAGAGAAAAAACATACTATCAAAATAATTTTTTTTTCATTTAAAGATACAAAAAAAATCATTTATTTTAAAAGGGTGAGGGTGTTGTGTGTAACACCCAAAACCAAAACAAAATAATAAACAAAGATAAACAATAACAATGAAATATGAAATGTAAACATTTATGAACTCGCCGTATATCGACCTACATGTGTTTATGTTGATAATGGTCAGCCGTCACCAAGCGATACCATCGTGCATTGAACTGATCATGTTACACATGGTCATAGTCGGTCGCTATGCGCCGAATACAATTAAATATTGATTTTTGTTTATGACTGCAATTATATATGCATCACACTGACTGAGCATTCGGAATGCCTTTGAGGAAATATAACCGAAAGTATATTTTGTCAAGTGGACATTTGAGTATTACGTCATGTGGGGTAATATATTGTAGGTCATAAGTAGAATAAAGAAAATAAAGAACTAGGTTAAGAATATCTATGTACATATGAAAATTAATTTTGTATAGAACTAGTTGTAAGTATAAATAGAAGAAAATTTCGAAAATAAAATTAGTCTAGTTTTACACTTAGAACAAGACTCATCTCTTATTTTCGGCTGGAGAGCTCAGATTATACTCAATCCAAATCGTGCATTTTGATGCTCGGATATATAAGCGGCTCTTGTAGCTAAGAAGGTTTTATCTGTTGATATATAAAAAACATTACAATAATAATAATAATAATAATAATAATAATAATAATAATAATAATAATAATAATAATAATAATAATAATAATAATAATAATAATAATAATAATAATAATAATAATAATAATAATAATAATAATAATAATAATAATAATAATAATAATAATAATAATAATAATAATAATAATAATAATAATAATAATAATAATAATAATAATAATAATAATAATAATAATAATAATAATAATAATAATAATAATAATAATAATAATAATAATAATAATAATAATAATAATAATAATAATAATAATAATAATAATAATAATAATAATAATAATAATAATAATAATAATAATAATAATAATAATAATAATAATAATAATAATAATAATAATAATAATAATAATAATAATAATAATAATAATAATAATAATAATAATAATAATAATAATAATAATAATAATAATAATAATAATAATAATAATAATAATAATAATAATAATAATAATAATAATAATAATAATAATAATAATAATAATAATTTTTTTTTTTTTACTTTACTTGTGGAGGAATGCGTTACGCACCATAAAGAGGTATCCACACCTTTCCGTGTGCCGGACTCACCAAGGAATTTAAACCTTATAATGGCATACCGGCTAAACCTCCAAAAGTGTCTCGAAGATCACCTCCCCTCGTCCTGTTGTAACGCCCATTCTGGGCTCACGTCTTCTGATGGGATCTTTTCTTCCTCTCTTTTCTTCGTTCCTAGGTTAGGTTAGGTTAGGTAGGTTAGGTAAGGATAAGGTTAGATTAGTTACGTTATGTTATTTTAAATTAGTTTTTGGTTAGGTAAAGTTAGGTTGCGTTAGTTGAAGTTGGTTTGGTTAGATTAAGTTAGGTTAGTAGGTTAATGGGTTAGGTTAGGTTAGGAATGCGGAACTGCTCTTCTTCCCTTTTCTTGATTTTGAGGAGCTTGCTGGTGTATGTACAAATGACGTTCCAATTATCTTGGCTAGTTAGCATCTTTTCAACTATGTTCTCTGGAGTGATGTTGCCAATGTTTCTCTCCAGTTCTTCTCTTTGTGTTGTCCATCTGCTGCAGGCGAAGAAGGTATGTTGTGCGTCGTCTTCTTAAGAGTTCCCATACTGGCAGGCTGAGCGTTGAAGTATCCGTGTCCGGTGAGTAACTGGGTGACGTAATAGTTTACCTCACCGTGTTTCCGGTCCTTCCAGTCAGCCACATTCCTGATCAGCCTCGCTGTCCATCGACCTCTGCTTTCAGCGCTCTTGCCACTTCTGTTTTGTCAGCTGCTTAGCCTCCTCTAGTGCCGCTTCCACTCCCATTTCCGTCTTTTGGTCGTAGACGTACTTCCTTTCCATCGCTAGGAGATCGATAGGGGTCACTCCAGCGACTACAAGGACGGCTGGTTCTGACACCGTTCGGTAAGAGCTGGCGACACGTAGCGCTGCGCATCTCTGAACTGCCGCCATCTGTTTCCGGTACTTCTCCTGCTTAAGTGCATTTGCCCAGATTTCGCTACCGTAAAGAAGGATGGAATGTGTTGTCGCCATCAGTAACTTCCGTTTACTGGCCGTTGGTCCGCCCACATTCGCCATCAGTCTGCTTAGTGATGTAGTTGTTTTTGAGGCTCTTTCCGTTGCTGCCTTTATTTGTTGCCAGTAGGTTAGCTTTGTGTCGAGTCTCAATCCCAAGTACTTCACCACTGCACTGCTTCTTATCACTTCAGCCCCAATTTGGAAGTCGATTTGTGTGGGGATCCTCTTCCTCGTCAGAAGGACTATCTCAGTTTTCTCCGTGGCTAAGCTAATTCCATGCCCTTTCATCCACGAGTTTGCTCGTCGCATGACCTGGTTCAACTTTCTTTGCGCGCTATCGGTGTCTCGTGACGTAATCACCGCGGCGATGTCGTCAGCATACCCGACCAGAAAGGCATCGTCGGGAATCTCCATGCGAAGGATGTCATCGTAGGAGATGTTCCAGAGGTCTGGTCCTAAGATTGATCCCTGAGCTGCACCACATGTGACTTCCTTCCTTCGCGGGCCTTCTATGGTCTCGTAAAGCAGCTCTCGATCCCTGAGATAGTCCTTCACCATCCGTAGCAGATATGCTGGAGTATGAAATCTCCGTTCGAGCGCATCCAGTATATCGCTCCACCTGGCCGAGTTGAAGGCGTTTCTTACGTCCAGCGTTACCAACAAGACGATCTTCTTCGAGTAGTGGTTTCCTTGTTGGGCGATTTGGGTGGCGTGCACTACTTCTTGTATTGCTCCGATAGTAGAGCGGCCTCTCCGAAAACCGTACTGCCTCTCTGATAGATCGCCCGATGCTTCTACTGCGGCTGTAAGTCGGGGTTTCAGCAGCTTCTCCAAGAGCTTTCCTGCTGTGTCTAGCATGCACGGGGGCCTGTATGCCGATGGGGTATCCGGGTCTCCTTTGCCTTTGCTGATGAGCACCAACCGTTGTTTTGTGCTCTTCCATTTTGTAGGGACTGCACAGCTATACTCAACTCCTCCTCGCTAAAAGCTGGAATGTCCTGTCTTTGGACCGGTGTGTTGTCGGGTGGCCTGACAGGATGAGTTGGGAACAGTGTTTCCACGATGCGTTCCATTTTTTCTTCGCTAAGGACAGGCGGTGCTCTCAGAGCTCCGAGTTTCCGCGTTACAATCTTGTAGCCTAGTCCCCAGGGGTCATTGTTGACGTCACGACGAAGATCCTCCCATTTCTGCCTCTTGCTCGAATTGATGGCCTTCTTGAGCTCGGATCTCTTGGTTCTGAACTCCGCTAGAGCGTTCTCTGTATTCCCAGCGTTTGTTCTTCTTCTACCCCTGGTGACCATGCGGCGAAGTTGTAGACATCTCCAGCGTAGGGCAGCTATCTCCTCTGTCCACCAGTACACTGGATCTCTGTTTCTGTTGGCACCGCTTCTTCGGGGCATTGAGGAATCGCAGGCAAGCCGAATTAGTTGAATCGTTGCTTCAGCTTTCGTTTCGGCAGGTCCTTGTACCTGGAGCACAGCATCTGCACCTTCCTCCATAACTCCCTTAAAAACATCCGAGTTAAGCCTGTTTAAGTTCCACCTTGGAGCCCTTGGTTGGTGACGTAGGTTTAGGGCTCGTTGGTTATCCTCCAGGTCAAAAACCATATACTGGTGGTCGCTACCTGTATAGTCCTCGATAACTCTCCAGTCCTTGATTTTTGCGAATGCGGTGTCCGTCGCAAAGGTAACATCTGGGATAGTGCCTCTGTGTCCTGGTCTCCTGAAAGTGGGGGTATCTCCTACGTTAGCTACATATAGTCCCCGTCTCGCGGCCATCTCGAGTATTTGCCTTCCTCGAGAATCTGTAGTTGGCATGCCCCACTCCTGTCCTCTGGCGTTGAAGTCTCCAGCCACTAGGATATCTCCCTCGGTTTGATTTAGAAAATCTTCTAAATCTTCCAGTTTTGTGCGGAACTCTTCGATTCTCTCGTTAGGAGTGAGGTATATGCTCACTATTGTCAGCCTTCCACTTTTGACCCAGGCGAAGCCTCTTTCTGCTCCTTTTCTCTCAATGAGGAAATTCCTTGTGTCAGAGATCCAAACTGCCGCAGTTTTTAGCAGATCCGGTATCCAATTTTGTCCATCCTTATCACGGTATTGCTCGCTTACGATGATGATTTCAGCTCGCAATTCTGCGACAAGTTTTGTCAGGAGGTTATCTGCAGCAACGCTCCTGTGGACGTTCGCCTGGAGGACTCTCGTCATTTTGAGGTGGCCTTTTTCGCCTGTTTAAGTGCTTCCCTGAACACTTGGCACTGTCCTGTACCTGGTACATGATTCAGAGGTGGTGTTGTTTCCAAATCGGCGCAGAGGCAACATTTCGGCGGATTTTTACACTCCTTCTTTTTGTGGCCTTTCTCTCCACAATTGATGCAAATTCCTTCGCCTTTTCTGTCAGTGTTAGTGCAGAATTGTTGCTTGTGACCATATCCAAAAAATTTGTAGCACCTTTTAACCTCCACTCGTCTTCGAATTCGACATTGGACCCATCCGATTTTAATCCTGTGGGACTTCAGAATTTCGTTGGCTGCTTTTGCGCTTATTTGGACAATGGCCATCTTCAGCGAGCTTTTGTTTTTGACGGTGATCGCTACCTGGATATCTGTTGTAACATCGTGAAGTTTCTTTTTGACGGCGTCCTCGTTGTTTTGCCTTCTTTATTTTCTCTTTTGGGCCTCTGGGATTTCCTTGGGGTTTGGTCTTTTGACGTGTCACGACTTTCTCCGGTTTTTTCTTCTTTAGAGCTTGGACATAGCTCTCTTCCTCAAGGCCGATTTTATCAGTCGGTGTTTTTTTTTCGTTGTCTGACCTCCACTCACGTGACTTCCGAGGCCTTCTTCGTTCTCTTTTCAAGACCTTTAAGGAGTGGACTTGACCGCGGTCTTTTGGTCGAAGTTGCTGTTTCGGGTGCCTTGGTGTTTTCATGGCCTATCTCCGGTGCAGTTTCGTCATTCTGGAATGAAGCTTCTGTGCTTATGGTAGGCGGTTTTAGAATTGAGCAACTACCATCGATCTTTTTTTTTCTCTTTCAGACCATTTCATCTTATCAAGAGACTCCTCCAAAAAGGCGATACGGTTTTTGATATCCACGCTGATGTTTTTTTGTCTCAGGCACGACGTTTTCATTTTCCTCAGAGTGTCGAGGCATTTTTGCATCTCCGTGTGAAAAACATCACTTTGTGTTCCCTCCTCCGTTTTTGTGGGAGAAGAAACAGCAGTTTCTACATTATTTACACTTCTTGGTGTTTTACCTTCCTCGTTTGCTTCCTGAAAGACATTTCGGGCAGCTGACGGCTTACAAGCTGGCAGCGGTGTTGTGTTCACTGCTGGCGGTGATGTCCTGTTTAGCCTAGAGGACCTCTGGAAGGGATTACTCCTGGTTGCACTTGTAGCATTACGTTCCTCAGCCAAGAGCCAAGTGTGCAACTCCCGAGGTTTCGACTTCAGTAAGATTGTTTTTATTGCGGTCGCTGGATATCGACGTCCCGGGGCCCGCGCGCTCACCCCTGACAGACGCCGCCATCCAGTTGCGCACCCCAAGGCTTCGGGCGTCCTGGTCTACGCCATCTCTCCAGCGCAAACATGGTCTACCACGGTGCCGTCTACCATAGAATGTACCACAAAGGACTTTCCGAGCCGGTTCCTCTTCACTCATGCGAGCTAGGTGCCCTGCCCACCGGAGTCTACCGAGCTTAATTTTTGTCACTATGTCTGCTTCAAGGTAGATTGCGTACAATTCATGATGGTACCGTCTCCGGAATCGTCCTTCCTCACATATGGGGCCAACAATTCTCCTTAAGACTTTTCTCTCGAACGCGGCTAAGAGGTCGGAGTGTCTTTTGCTAAGCACCCAAGTCTCGGATCCATACGTGAGTACTGGCAGGACCATGGTCCTGTACAGCAGCAGTTTTGAAGGTATGGTGAGATTTCTGGATTTGAAGAGCTTTGACAGACTATAGTAGGCTTTGTTGGAATTGAGCAGCCGCCCGCGTATTTCTTCTTCTATATTATTATCGGCTGCTACTATTGACCCAAGGTATTTAAAGGATTGCACCATTTCAAATTCGTGCTCCACTACCTTGATTGTTTGACCAACTATTCTTCTCGCATTCGACGTCACCTGATACTTTGTTTTACCTTCACTAATGTGCAGCCCCAGATTTTGTGCCGCCTGCTCGATCTGGATAAAGGAATCGTGTACAGCTTGTTCGGTTCTTCCGATGATGTCAATGTCGTCTGCGTAAGCCAGTATCTGGCTGGACCTGTTGACGATGGTCCCTCTTGTTGCCGTGCCAGAGTCACGGATTGCTTTCTCCAACGCCAGGTTGAAGAGGAGGTAGGCCAAACCATCCCCTTGTCGGAGTCCATTAAAGATGTTGAATGGTCTGGATAGCAATCCGGCTATTTTTACTTGGCTTGTTACTTTGGTCATGGTCAACCTACAAAGTCGTGTCAATTTATTTGGGATGCCGAATTCTCTCATGGCTTTATAAAGTTCTACCCTGGCTATGCTATCATAGGCGGCCTTAAAGTCTATAAACAGATGGTATGTTGGGATGCTAAATTCTAGACATTTTTCCATCGCCTGCCTAAGGGTAAAGATCTGATCAGTTGTTGATTTGCCTGGAATGCAACCACACTGATATTGGCCGATTATGGTTTTAGCGTATGGGGCTATCCGTTCTTGTAGGATAGAGGAGAGTATCTTATAGGCGGTACTCAACAACGTGGTACCTCTATAATTGCTGCACGTTGTGACATCTCCCTTCTTATGTATGGGGCAAATTATACCTTTTCGCCAGTCTTCTGGCATTTCTTCCTGCTCCCATACGTGCACTAGAATATCATGAATTGCTTGGCGTAAGGCTGGCCCGCCGTGGTGGAATAGTTCGGCTGGTATGCCATCGGCTCCCGGGGCTTTGTTTTTCTTAAGCCGGGCTATAGCCTTCTCAACGTCTTCTATGCTTGGTGGCGGTAACATTGGATATTCTTCTTGAAGTAGTAGAGCCTATACTTCTGCAGTGAGCTGACCATTCAGCAATTCATTAAAGTACACTTCCCATCGCTCCAGTATGCTTTGGGGATCGGTGATCAGATTTCCCTCTCCGTCCACTTTTCATCTACGCCCAGCAGGACTTACTCTCCCTGGATCGAATTGTTCTAGGGCGAGTCCTAATGCAAGTCCAAAGGTGTTACTGGTGTTTTCGTTGCGCAGTGCAGCCGTGTTGATTCGAACCTGATCGGCGGATGCAATACGTCTTCGCAAGGCAATCCGCCCTCGGAAAACCATACCAACAAGATAGTGATCCGAGTACGTTCGTACCGTCATCAAGTTCGAGTAGTGGCGACGGTCTATCAACACGTGGTCAATTTGGTTACGAGTGACTCCATCAGGTGATACCCAGGTGGCTTTGTAGATATCATTACGCGGGAACCTGCTACTCGCAACGACTATGTTTTTCGATGCTGCCAATTCTAGGACTCGAAGTCCATTGTCATTAGTGTTCTCATGCAAACTATGGATGCCTGCGTAATGCCTGAATACCGGCTCCCGACCTATTTTTGCGTTCAAATCCCCAAGGATAATTTTAATATCATACCTTAGACAGGCATTGAGGGCCCTCTCGACTTGTTCGTAACAAGTCTCTTTTTCTTCGTCTGAGGACTCCTCTGTAGGTCCGTGAACGTTAATGAGGCTGATGTTCTTAAATTTGCCTCCCACGCGAAGAGTGCATAGCCTTTCGCTTATAGCGTTAAAGCCGATTATGGTAGACTTCATTTTTTCGCTGACCAGGAAGCCTACCCCGAGTACATGGTGTTTTGTATGACAGCTGTAATATAAGTCATATTCTTTCTTCTGCAAAACACCATTCCCTGTCCATCTTATTTCTTGCAGTGCTGTTATGTCAGCTTTATATTTTGACAGGGTATCGGCTAGCTGCTGAGAAGCTCGAGCTCTATAGAGCGATCGTACGTTCCATAAGAAAATTCGTAAATCGTTGTTCCGTTTTCGTTGCAAGGGTTGTCGTCGTAAGATCAGTCCGTTTCCGAGGCTTGTTGACGGTCTCGTAATTCTTTTAGTTTTACGGAACAGGGAATTAGCCTGTTGCCAACCTGTGGAACTAGCCTGATCATATTTGCCAAACCTTTTTAAAGGATTGTTCCTAGCGGCCCGGCCGCCGCGAAGAGGCTATGATCATACTTCCACCAGTCCCGAATAGTTACGGCACGTGCATGTTTTCGTATGCTACATGTTATTCCCCCTATTCGGGTGATGGCTGACCGCCAATTGTTGAGGTTGTGGGCTCAAATTGTTTTTGCATTAACAGCATGAGTTCTTGATGTTCAAATGGTAGACACGTGCACCCAAGAGGACACAAGCGTCCATAGGTTTTTCTCAAAACCCACCTCTGTCTACCAACTCCTACTCTCACCTCCCCGCGGTGAACATCGGGTACCTAGTACCTCAGCTGGAGATTGGGTATCAACCCCAGTGGAAGGTTGTTGGGGGTAGCAAACGAGAGAGGGGGGGGAGAGGTGTTCCCACTAAGGCACCTTTCTTTCTATCCAGACGGCAGCGAAAGAATTCCCAAGATGGAATCAACGGTGGCGTCTACAGTTCCAGTCAGGTTGAACTACTTAGTGAACACCTTATAGGGCTACTACGACATATTCGGAGCTCAGGCCTATAAGGAGCGGTTTATCCGGCTCCCCGTCTTTGGAGTTAAACTAAGGATCTGGCCCTCCAGGTTGGGGGTTGTGTCGTCGGGGTGACTTCCCGACCACGTCAAACACATCTAGTTGCGAAGCAACAACAAGCCTCGGATACGGACGGATTTACTGATGACGAACCAAGCAAACGAAATAAGGACAACGAACTTCGGATCTGTACGTGGAATGTTAGGTCCCTTAATAGACCACGTGCAGCCGAACAATTAGCGGAAGCCCTAAACTGCTGCAAAGCAGATATTACCGCCATCCAGGAAGTGCGATGGGATGGACCGGGTAAACGCAAACTAAAAGACTGCGATGTATACTACGGCGACTGCTACCGAGAACGAAGGCAGCGACTATTTGGGTGTGGATTTGTTGTTGGAACTAGGCTCAGGCAAAAAGTCTTAAATTTCAGCAGTGTGAACGAACGCATCACGACAATCCGCATCAAGGCTAAATTCGCCAACATTAGCCTCATTTGCGCGCATGCCCCTACAGAGGAGAAAGATGAAGACACCAAAGACATATTCTACGAGCTCCTGGACAAAACATATGAGCAGTGCCCTAGCTATGACATTAAAATTGTCCTAGGAGATTTTAACGCCAAGCTAGGAAGAGAAGACATCTTTGGTGGCATAATCGGGAAATACAGCCTGCACGACACCACCTCCGATAACGGATTCAGGCTGATCGACTTCGCTGCGGGGCGAGACGTTCTGGTAGCAAGTACGCAGTTCACACATCTCGATATCCACAAGGGGACATGGAAATCTCCTGATCAATCAACCGTCAACCAGATTGACCACATTGCGATCGACGCGCGGCACTTCTCCAGTATACAGGATGTCCGAACGTTCCGAGGGGCCAACATTGACTCGGACCACTACCTCGTTGTAGCCAAGGTACGACTACGGATATCCCGATCCAAGCCAAAACAAGGAATTACTGTGAGAAAATTCGACGTTGAACGGCTACAATCGCAAGAGATCGCCATGTCCTTCTCCGATCGAGTCTCTAACAACCTCTTAAGAAGTCCTATGCTGCCTGCATCAAGTATTGAAAACCAGTGGCAACATTGCCAAGCAGCCATCAGAGATGCCGCCTCTGAAGTGCTGGGTTTCACACGGCCACCACAGCGAAACCCCTGGTTTGACGACGAGTGCCGGCAAGCGCATGCAGCTAAACAACAGGCATACAAAGCGGCGCTGCACAGACGGACCAGAGCTGCTCGCGAGCTCTACGAGCAGAAGAGGAGAGAGGAACACCGGCTTCTCAGAAGGAAAAAGAGGGAGCACGAGAAGCTCGCGATCGTGGAGATAGAGGGATGTCACAACAGGAATGAGGTTCGGAAGTTTTACCAAAAGGTAAAAAAGACTTCCCAGGGTTACCGACCGCGAACCGAAGCCTGCAAAGATGATCAGGGGAACATCGTAGTAGAACCGCAGTCCATGCTGAGAACATGGAAAGACCACTTTTCCAAGCTTTATAACGGCGATGACGAATCGAATTCCGCTGTAAGGGAGATAGCACCATTCGACATGGGCGACGCAGACCAACAATTCCGCCTACCCGACCTCGACGAAGTGAGGATAGCTATATCCAATCTTAAGTCCAACAAAGCTGCTGGGACTGACGGCCTCACTGCCGAACTGTTCAAAGCAGCAGGCGATGACTTGGTAAGGAGTATGCACCAACTCATCTGCAAAATATGGTCGGAAGAAAGCATGCCCGATGAATGGAATCTCAGCATTGTTTGCCCAATCCTCAAGAAAGGAGACCCTCTGAACTGCGCTAACTATAGAGGCATCAGTCTCCTGAACATCGCATACAAGATCCTTTCTGCCGTACTATGTGAACGTCTGAAGCCGTTCGTCAACAACCTGATAGGTCCATATCAGTGTGGCTTTAGACCAGGAAAGTCCACCATCGACCAAATATTCACACTACGGCAGATCTTGGAAAAAACCCAGGAACTTCAAATCGATACCCACCACCTCTTCATCGATTTCAAGGCCGCGTATGACAGCATCTATAGGCAAGAACTGTATAGAGCAATGTCTAGTTTTGACATCCCTGCCAAACTTGTCCGTTTGTGCAGAATGACGATGGAGAATGCACGCTGCTCCATCAAGGTCGGACAAGATCTCACCGACGCATTTGATGTCAAAAAAGGTTTTAGACAAGGCGATGCACTGTCATGCGACTTCTTCAACATCGTTCTGGAAAGAATTGTGCAAAACTCACTCGTCAACACCAGGGGCACAATCTTCCAAAGGTCTGTCCAATTACTCGGATACGCCGATGATATTGATATAGTTGGAAGATCAATGCGTGATGTCAGTAGCGCGTTTGTGAGTATTGAGACGGAAGCGAAGAAGATGGGTTTAGTGGTCAATGAGGGCAAGACGAAGTATATGCTGTCTTCAAGAAAGGACATAGAACGGCGACGTCTTGGACAAAACGTCTCCATAGGCAGCTATAACTTCGAGGTAGTTGAGGATTTTGTCTACCTAGGCACCGCTATTAATTCAGACAACGACACCAGCGCTGAAATTAAACGGAGAATAACTCTTGCAAATCGCTGCTTCTTTGGACTTAGAAGGCAATTGAGTAATAAAGTCCTCTCTCGAGCAACCAAAGTGACCCTTTATAAGACGCTTATCATCCCAGTTATTATTTATGGTGCTGAGGCTTGGACCTTGTCAAGGCAGGATGAGAACGTCTTAGGATGCTTCGAGAGGAAAATTCTCCGGGTGATTTTTGGTCCCGTCTGCATAGATGGTGAGTGGAGGAGAAGATTCAACCATGAACTGTACGGGCTGTACAGCGACACTGACCTGGTCAAGCGAATCAAAGTCCAACGACTTAGATGGCTGGGTCATGTAGAGCGTATGGACATCAACGCTCCGGCCCGGAGAGTCTTCGAATCCAATCCCGAGGGACGGCGCAGTAGAGGAAGACCGCGGCTCAGGTGGCGCACGCAAGTGGGAGAGGACCTCAACCAACTTGGCGTGCGAAACTGGAGACAGCTAGCTAGGGACCGAGCTGGCTGGAGACGCATGTTGGTTGAGGCCCAGGTCCGTCCCGGACTGTAGCGCCACCTTAAGTAAGTAAGTAAGCATGAGTTCTTTATAACTCAAATCCTTTGGTTTCTTAGGAAAGACCAATTCACGAACCACTTCGTAGGCTTTTTGTGATATCGTCGTTAAAACGACTGGCACCCGTCGCTCATCTTCGACATAATTTGCAACAAAATATTGTTCTAAACGCTCCTCGTAAATGCCGAAGTCGTCGTCGAGGTTAAAGGATGGCACCGATCCTACATGACCTGAACTTCGCACTGTTGATAGAGTTAAGCACTATTCACATGAGAGCGACCAACGAACGACGAATGAACGAACAAATTGGATTTAAAACGTTTCTAGACCAAAATTCTGCATAATATCCAGAAAAAATGATAGAAACCTTATTTATTTAAATGTTAAGATAATAAAATTAGCATTTAAATTGTTAAAATCAGAGAAATTTGATAAATAAAATTGTTCGTCGCGTATTGCAATTTTTGTTACGAATTGTTAAACTCTATTCGTGTGGAACACGAATGAATTGTTCGCGCGAGTAACATATGATAATGCTAAACAACAATCAACACATGCAACATCATCAATATATGCAATACCCAACAGTCAATCAATAACTGCAACATCATCAAATAATATCAAAGCCATTGAACTAAGTCGTACCAATGACCAGAATGCAACATCAGCAATTAAAACATATAAAAGCAGCACAACGACAAACAATCAGGGCTTAGTGATACGCATATAATCGAACAGTAACTGCAGCGATCTTGGAGATCCTTCTGTAGTAATATAGAAGAAACCTCAGAAGTATCTAGATTGAGGAAAATCCTCTCAACAAATCCTAGTATGCAAAGTTGCCTGAAGAACTCTGACGGCTCCTGGACTAATTCGTGCGAAGAATCGCTCAACTTGTTATTGGATACTCATTTCCCCGATAGCTCTCAAACAGTTAATACTTTGAACCAATTAAGGTCAAGTAACAAATTAATTTTCCCGGAAGGTCTGATCACTAAGGAAAAATTACACTGGGCTCTCAACAGCTTCAAACCATATAAATCCGCGGGGCCAGATGGAGTCATACCAGCTAAACTCCAGACTGTAGAAGACATCATCTTGCCAATCCTTGTGGTAATTTTCAATAGTTGTCTTAATCTGGTCCATATACCGTTGATGTGGAGAGAAGTTAAAGTTGTATTTATACCCAAAGCGGGGAAATTTCCCATGTCAATCCTAAGGATCTCAGACCCATAAGCCTATCGTCATTCCTTCTTAAAACCTTTGAACGTTTGATTGATATACATTTACGCGCACACATAGACACGAGACCTTTGTCTCCGTCTCAGCATGCGTACTGCATGTCTCGGTAGAGACAGCTCTACACACTTTAGTTCGTACTATCGAACATTCCCTTCAATACAAGGAGTACACTATGGTTGCTTTTCTCGATATAGAAGGAGCATTTAATAATGTCGACGCATCTGCAATCGCAGCGGCACTGTCATCTCTGGAGGTGGAGAGTTTGCTCCGGGAATTAATTAATCAGATGCTCACTAGCAGGATTATAAATTCAAAACTGGGCGAATTCTCTACAAGAAGATCTGTCAGCAGAGCCACGCCGCAAGGAGGGGTTCTTTCCCCCCTTCTATGGAACTTGGTAGTGAACGAACTATTAGTTTCTCTAGAGGCAGAACGCTACAAGGTGATTGCTTATGCGGACGATGTTGCTATTGCAATCTGAGGAAAGCACCCAAACACCTTAAGAGATCTCTTACAAAATGCTCTAAATATGCTAACAAGATGGGCAGATCAGTGTGGATTGGGGGCCAACCCCCAAAAAAACAGATCTTGTCCTCTTCACCAGGAAATATAAAATTCTGTACATTGACCCTCCGTCTATTAAAGGCATACCACTTATTTTTACTGACCAAGCCAAATATTTGGGCCTAATTTTGGACAAGAAGCTAAGCTGGAAACCTAATGTTCAAGAAAGAGTTAAAAAAGCCACAGTGGCACTCTTCTCATGCAAAAAAGCCATAGGTAATAAATGGGGTTTTTAACCTCGAATAACGCATTGGCTATACATCTCGGTTATTAGACCGATTCTCACATATGGTGTGTCTGTTTGGTGGACGGCTTTGGACAAAGCCATAAATCGTGACATTTTAAGTAAGGTCCAGCGAACAGCAGGTTTGTGCATTAGTGGATCACTCCGCACAACTCCCTCCGCTGCACTTGAAGTGTTACTCCATCTGACACCCTTAGATATATTCTGTGAACACACAGCTGCGAGTACTGCCATCCGTCTCAAAGCTTCCTCACAGTGGATCAATAATGAAATTGGCCACTCGATTATTCCGAACTTACTAGGATTCCCAGGTACATCGATTACCCCATTCCGCGACTTCAGTTTGACAAGAATTTTCAGGTTTCAATACCCTCTAGATCAGTCTGGGAGGATTTGTCATTTCTTGAGGATAATTGTGTCCACTTTTATACCGATGGATCAAAAACTGAGGACGGGGTGGGATGTGGGGTGTACTCTGACAAGCTTAAACTAAGCCTATCCTTCCGTCTTCCTAATCATTGTAGCGTGTTCCAGGCGGAAATTCTAGCGATCAAAGAAGTTCTATCTTGGCTTAAGGAAAACGTGATATCAACCACTGATATCCGTATTTTCTCTGATAGCCAAGCTGCCATTAAATCTCTTGACTTTGTCTCCAGTAACTCACTGACAGCCCTCAACTGCCGATCATCTCTCACGGAGATGGCGCAGCAGTTTAACATTCACCTATGTTGGGTGCCGGGCCACAGGAATATTAAAGGCAATTGCATGGCTGATGAACTCGCTAGAAATGGAACCATCTTACCAATCGCACCATGTATGGCAAATATTGGTATACCTCTCGCTACATGTAAACTCATGCTGGTGTAAGATGCCATTAGGTTAACTAATCTAAGGTGGAACACCATCACTACACGTGTGGCGACAAAGCAAATCTGGCCATTGTTAAATCTGAGTCGATCTAAATGCTTGTTGTCACTGAATAGATCGCATATTAGCTCCGTAATTGGTGTCATAAGAGGACACTGTTTAATTGGGAGACACGCCGCAAGGCTGGGTGTTTTCTCCAATGACTTTTGCAGAAGCTGCATGGATGAGGAGGAGGAAGAAACCGCTACTCATCTTCTTTGTACATGCCCTGCTCTGTCCCAGAGACGTAGGGTTTATTTGGGAGAATACTTTTTCAACGACCCCAGCGATCTTGCTAACAAAGACATTAACAATCTCTCACGCTTCATAAGAAGCTCCAAATGGTTCAATGAGTAGGGAGGAAAATCTCTAGATTCTTGTGGTATCACAACGTGTGTTGATTTTCACACTGAAAGCCACGTCAACCTAACTGCAGCGACGCTGAAGACGGCGGGTTACTCTAGATTTAGTAATTATATATATTCATATATTCAATCATAGAGAAAAGACTTACCTAGAGAACCGACTCGAGGGGTTCGTTCGCTATCGCCCTACAAGCTGATTAAGGCAACAGAGGTGTGAATGCGTTAGTTATCCAATGCATTTCTTATGGGATCGAGCATCTGTGGATGTATTAGTTGTTGCTTTAGCTCAAATTGCTCAAATTGCTCAGTCCCCTTTAAAAGAAAAATCCGTTGAATTCAAAAATTGAAAACAATTATAGTTTTTTTGTATAAGAATGCATGTTTCGACTCACTTTCAGTGTATATTGGTCTAAATATAACCTTTTGTGGCTTTTGGCATTCAAATTCTATAGTTTTATAATTGTTTTCGCTGAAAAAGAAGTAAATACAACTAAAAAGTATAAGCGCGTCCTAAATGTAGATAGTGCGACAAGTGCGTACGCGCCGAACTTCTTTTGAGTTGGTTCCCAGTTTTGAAGTTTTGGTGACAGATCAAAAACGTAAAAAAAAATTTGACAATTATTATTATTGTGCACATCAGTTTACAATCAGAATCAATTCATGTTTTCCTTTTCAGTTTTTATAATTTATATAGTGAATAATTTGTTTTTAAATAAAAAAAAATTATATTGATAACAATCAAGTGAAAAAAAAACATTCCATAAAAAATGTCTTCATGTGGCCGAGAAGATCATCTACAATCAAAAAACTAACTCTGGCCGAAAAACGAAATTACATAGAAGTTTGCGGTGAATCTGGAAAATACGGAAAGATTGCCAGAATTGGCCAAGGAACATTTGGGTAAGTTCTTCAATATTCTACAACTGAAATCAGAATAAAAATTCATTGTAACTTATATTCCTAGTGAAGTGCTTATATCTCGGGAAAAGAAGAGCAACAAGTAATTTTTGGCCATGAAGAAAGTCCTCATGGACAATGAAAAAGAGGGTGTAAGTATATGTTGAAATAACTCATGATGGTGTTTCCATTAATATTATATGTGTTTTCTAGTTTCCCATTACTGCATCACGAGAATGTCGTCAATCTTATAGAAATCTGCATAACAAAAGCTGGCTGGACTTCTTTCCAACACTAATGTATAATTGAGTCTGTGAGAGACCAAGAAATTCATGCAATAGCTTCTGAATAGATTGTATTACATTCACAGTAACAAGGTAGGTTCTGACAATGAGCTTGTGAATTAATTAATAAATTTTTTTTCAATAATTTCAGATATTATCTATATCGCGATATGGAAGCTGCAAATGTTTTTATAACAAAGAACTCGCCGATTTTGTTCTGGCGCGTAGATTTAGCATTCCAAAGTACGAACACAAACCGAGTGTTCACCCTTTGGTATCGTCCCCAAGAAATCTTGTTGGGCGATCGAAATGTAAATGTGTCCATATGTAAAGGATTCACATTGATGCGATTGGATAGAAAAGCTTTTAACATTGGATACAAAGAAACGAATAGAATACTGCCCTCTATTATGATTTCTTCTGGACCGATCTGATGCGAAGTGATTTAAGTAAAATATTATCACAACATTTACAGAGTATGCTTGAATATTTGGCTACGCCTAGACGACCAGGACAAGCACGACAATATCAACAGCAGATGGTAACGATGGCCAAGGCCCCAAGACAACAGGTTGGTCGATCGTGTTTTTTTAGATGTTTTGTGCGGTTATTTTGCGATTCCAGCCAAGCACTTTTTTTTTTTAAAATTTTTGTAAGTTGAATAGGTATATTTTTTTTAGTTAAAACGACGAGAAATAAAACTAATTTAAATGAATTTTTGTTGAATTTTTTTGTTTAAAGACTGAGAAATTTTTATATTTTATTTTTTATCTATAATGTAAAATGTGTGGGATATGGTTTTAGGGTGCTTTTCCAAATTAAAACTTTTGATGAAAAGATTTAAATGCTAATTGTAACAGCATCAAGTGCTGATTCCGAAAAGGTATCAACCTTCTCTGTAAGACTTACCGTTCGTCAGATACACTGCAAAAAGTTTTTCATTTTTCTTCATAATGGCAAAAAGTGAAAAAGTTGGAAAACGTTTTGCAGTGTATCTGGCCAACGGTAAGTCGTACAGATATGAATGATACCTTTTTGGAATCAGCACTTAATGCTGTTACAAGACGCATTTAAATTTCTTACTCAAACGTTTTAATTTGGAAAAGCACCCTAAAACCACCCTTACATGTTGCAATACGAATGTCCCAAAAGTTAATTTTTTTTAATGGTTACTCTCTTTTAACAAATTTTAATGCTCGTTTGTAGAGCATCAATTACTGATTCCAAAAAGGTATCAACCATCTCTGTAAGACGTATCGTTCATCAGATACACTGCAAAACGTTTTTCATTTTTCTTCATAATGGCAAAAATTGAGAAAGTTGAAAAACGTTTTGCAGTGTATCTGGCCAACGGTAAATCGTACAGATATGAATGATACCTTTTTGGAATCAGCACTTAATGGTGTTACAAGTAGCATTTAAATCTTTTACTCAAAAGTTTTAATTTAGAAAAGCACTCCTAAACTACGCTTACCAGGTTACAATTTGTTGTCTTTTTTATTTGCTTCTCATTTAAATTCAGATGTATGCAGTAAGATTGAATCCTAGCACATACACTAGGGTGTTTACAAAAAATATTTTTAAATTTACCGCCAACACTTGATCTCAATTCGAATAAAGTTTCTGACAATATGGACAGACATTGTTCACTCGTTTCTGAGACTTGTTTTTATTCAAAAAAAATGACCAGATCTACCTCGTCAGTGCTAAGCATTACCATTATAGCAAAACCTGTTTATCAAGGATGAAATTCATAAATATGTCATGTTTCTTTTATTTGCAATTATATTTTATATTTGGAATATATATTACAAAAAAAGCCTCGTTTTTCTTACATCTTTACTCATGTACAATGTATGCATAACAATAAACGTGTTACATTATTTGTTTGTCTAAAAAATTAAGTGCTGAATCAATTCATTTGATGTTGGCAGGATACTGGGGCATACAGAGCAGTAATATGTCTGCCTTTTGAAATCCAGTCCAGAATGATGGGAGCGTATGTGTTCCCTAAGTACAACACGTTGAATAAAGGCTTTAGGACACACCGAACATGCGTAGGGCTTTTCACCTGTAAAATAAAATGAAATTCTTTAGTAGGTAACGATTTTGCAAAAGGACAAGCAAATTAATGTCTAACTAATTTGTTTATGTTAGTGGCAGTTGGAATTTAGTCATTACCTGTGTGAATCAAATTCATCTTCTTTTAGTTGTTGTCTTGTTGATTACTTGGATTAGCCAATACTCCACGATGCCACCGATTTGTGGTTTTATCACAAATTAAAAACATATTCGAAGTTTGAATATCAGCTAGGGTCACTTTATGCTGGTCTTTCTTGAATTTAGACTCTATAAGTTGATTTATGAGTTTCTAAATAGAGAAAAAAAGTAATTATTTATGAATGTTTCTTTGGAACAGAGTTTATATAGATACAAACCTGAACATATTGCAACTCAGATTTCTTGACCTGCAAGAAAACATCTCCAACATCTACAGACAATCTGTAATGTGGGTTATAAGAACAGTTGTTAGACCAGTATGTTTAATTTCCGGTGGGGGAGTATCATCACAGATTTGATGCAGAACCAAGGGATTTAAATTAACATCCTCCTGCGAAGATGTATCATACAGCACAACCTGTATATTAATCATACTACCCTCTGCTTTGCCAGCTAAGTAGCAGTCAACTCTTGATCGGTGTCAGGGAACACAGGCAAATGACGACGACTGTCTTGTATTTTTATTTCATCAGTGGCCAAACTGGCGCAAGAGAATTTAGCCAAATTTTCATTTGGATACGTAGAGTAAACACTTTCATTGAATAGTACATGACACTGCAACAACTTGGAGAATTTCGATTTGAAGAAAGTGTATTCAGGTTGTGCACACCGCCTTACAACACAATATTCTGAAAGTGATGTTACAGGATCAAGTTTCGGATTGAATTGGAAAACTTTTGGTGGAATTATTTGCTAAGAAAGAGAAATATGTGATTTAAAACAATTTCAAATGCGGGAATATGAAAATAATCAAGATTACTTGGGTTTCTTGGGTTGCATTCTTTATAACATTTGATTTTCGATCGCTAAATGGACTCACTACCTCCGAACCAGCAGGCGAGGAATATGGTGTATTTCCTGAAGGAACGCTCGGCCCTAGCGTAACAACATGCTGTTGCTGCTGCTTGTTTTGGTAATTGGAAACTAATGTTTGCTTTTGTTGCTGTTGTTGTTGATTTTGATATTGTAATATTCTGCTAAGGGTTCGCAATAAAAACTTATTTACTTTATTTCTTAACTTCTTCTTATTACATTTAAAATAAAACACACTTTACTTCAATTGAAATCACTTTTATTAATCACTGGCACAACACTTTACACGAACTTTATTATTTCACTTTCAAAAATAAACTGTGTCCAATCGGTAGCGCCATCAACCTTATATAGGGAAATATCTGGTTCTGGTCTAATCTCGAAAGCAATAGAAATCTTTAGAACCTGTATCTCGATCTTTCTATTCTGACAGATAGATGGAATAATTCCCCTTCGGACTTCGACATTTACCAATGTTCGAAAAAGCTCATTCAAAGCTCATTCAAAGCTCATAGCAGGTTGTTTTAAGTCGCAATGGTACTAGTTGGCGCTGTCATCGCATTCGAGAATCGATGTAGTTCGAATGTAAAAGTCGTTATATTATGATTCAAAAGTAGTTAACTAATTTTCGTTACATTGCCCCCCTCTTAGAATTGATCGTCCCGAACAATTTCATCACCTCTTTCACCGTTATATCGATGTAACCGGTCAGCGTGAACTACTTTTAGTTTGCCTCTTACGCCTCTTTGTATACGGTAAACCACATCATTGATTCTTTTCACCACAGTATATGGGCCCTCCCAGTTTTGTTGGAGTTTTGGTGATAGCCCCTTTTGTCGATGAGGATTGTAAAACCACACAAGGTCTCCTTCTTGAAATCCCGTTGCTGTCGGTCTTGCGTCGTATCTTGTTTTCATCCGATCACTAGACAATTGTATATTTGTCCTTGTTTGTTGATGAATGTCAATAAGCCTTTTCTTGAGTTCATCCACATATTCGTCTGTTCCCTGTGACTTATTTGGATGACAACCAAATTTCACTTCACTTGGCAGCCGTATAGTTGATCCGAACAGGATTTCCGATGGTGTTTTCCCTGTCGAGCTATGGGTTGCACTTCGATATGCCATAAGGAACAATGGGATATGTCGGTCCCAGTCTCGTTGGTAGTCGCCGACAACCTTCGACAGATGTTCTTTAAGGGTTCTGTTGAATCGTTCAACCATCCCATCAGATTGTGGATGGAGCGGTGTTGTTCTTGTCTTTTTAATGCCATAGAGCATTGTATATAGAAACTATAGTAGTACTATGGAACACGATTTTAAGTTACCTTTCTCTCTCTTTTGGTGGCGCTGGTGTTACCTAAAAAGCAGATTGGAGAGATCGAAATGACGGTAGGCAGAAAGAATATAGAATAAGTTATAGAGTGAGAGAAATAATTATTTTGATTCTGACAGTTGCTGACAACAATTAGGCAGGGTAAAGGAGATAGGTGAGCCAGCTGATGGTTGTTATGGCAACAAGGGGAAAATGAAAAGAATTTATTGGGCTGTGGATTTATTCAACGGTTTTTTTGCATTTTTCATATATGTAGAAGTATAGATATAGCTAAATTATTTTCAATTTTCAAATAATTTCGTATATTTTATTTGATTTTGTGAGATTTGAGATATTATGAGAGCTATGTTGCAAATTTTCATGTCTTACAGATACATTTAAACTTTTTTTTTCTTGCTTGTGATAGAATTTATTATACGTATTTGGTTTTTGTGAACTATGTACCTTGCCAAATTTCATGTTTTACAGAAACATTTATATTTTTTTTTCTTGCAAGTGATAGAATTCATTGTATATGGAATCTATTATATATACAATGTAGAATTGTAGGTACAATACGTAGGTATTTGGTTTTTGTCATTTGGTTACAGTCATATTTTTATGATATCTTTCTTTTTTATAGGTAGGTACATGATATCCTTTTAATTTCTCAAATCTGAAGAAATAACCATTTGAAAATTAAAAGGATATCAAAATTGATGTACTACCTAAAATCACTAAAAATAGTTTATGCAACAGTTTTTTGTTTTTAATTTTACTGCTTAAAAAAACGTTTCCGTGCGAATTTCCATCAGTAAAATTAAAAAAAGTTTTTTTTACAAAAAATTTCTTGAACAAAATCAAATACATATTTTTAAAAATAAACGTATTTGTATATTCATTTTTCAGTAAATTTAAAATATCACGTCAATTTTCAAAATTTTTAAGTAAATTTGAGATACCACGTGAATTTTAGTATTTTAGCAGATCGAAAAATTTCACCTGAATTTTCAAAAGTTTAAATAATTTTCACGTGAATTTTTGTAATTCAAATGAAGTTAAAAATTTCACGTGGATAGTTCTCAATGAAATTTTAAATTTTAAAAAGTTTTTTTTAGTAAATTAAGTACTTACATATTTAATTCCAAAAATTTCACGTGAAATTTCAAAAGTTTTAATTATGTATTTAAAAAATTTCATAGTTCTCAAAGAAATTTAAAATTTCTTGTGAATTTTCGAGAAATTTCACGTGAGTTTAAAAAAAAACACGTAGTTTTAATATTCCAGGTTAATTCTCAAGAAATTACATTATTTTATAAATTTCAAGTGAATTTTCACGGAACTTTAAAAAGCACGTAGTTTTCAAAAAACTTACTTAATTTTACTAGTCTAGGTGTATTTCCAAAGAATTAAAACATTTTATAAATTTCACGTCAATTTTCCAAAAACACGTCGTTTTATTGCTCACTGTTTTTATATTTTACGGGTATTTTAAGAATTCTTGGATTTTCAAGTCCTAAACAAATTTTAAATACCACGTGAATTTTCAAAAGAATTTAATAATTTTAAATTTTCACGGTGATTTTCATGTTTCTTAAGTAAATTAAGACTTTGACGTGAATTTTTAAAGTTCTTAAGTAAATTCAAAATTTCACTTTTATTTTCAATAGAATTTAATAATTTTAAAAATTAACGTGAATTTTAAACATCTTCAATAACTCACATTTCAATTTGAAAATGTTACTTGAATTTTCAAATTCCTAACCGAAAAAAAATTAAAAATTTACTTCAATTTTTCATAGCAATATTTTTCTATGTTCAATAATTTTAAAATATCACGTAAGTATAAAAAACTACGTGAAATTAAAAAAACAATTGATAAAATATTAAGAAATTTCTTTCATAATTACTTCAATTTTCAAGAAAAAATAAAATTAAAATAATCTTAAAAATATTTTTCTATGTGCAAAGTCACGAAGTGCATACGGGCCTTTTGCTTGAAAAATTTCAAAACAAAATCGTTTTTTCTTCACGAATTTTCATTGCCCATTCCTTACCTACCAAACAAAAAAAATTCAAATAATTCCCCTTTGCAAAAAAGAAATGAAGAAAAAAGTCTTTTTTCTTAACTCCCCCCAACTCCCATAAATTTCCATTCCAATTTTATACATCGTTCTCTATCTTCTGTTATTTCCTCAACACTCATATTTATTATTCTTTTTCTTTGTGACTACCCCACTCTCAGGTCTACACTCGTCTCCACTTCAAGTCGGAAAAAGCTTCCGTCCGTCTCATCAGAGGTCGCGTCGTTCGTTCCTCTTCATAATAGTACTATTCAATTCCATATACAATGCATAGAGCCAGCAAACTTCCTGAAAGACTTTAGATTCGAAGTTCCTTCCTTGGTCAGAATGAAGCTCCATGGGAACACCGAACCTGCTCACCCAATTGAAGACAATTTGATCCACAACTGTTTTGGTTTCTTGGTTTGGGATGGCAAATGCTTCAGGCCACTTGCTGAAATAGTCCATGACTATAAGGATGTATCGGTTTCCGCTGTTAGTTTGAGGAAAAGGACCCGCGACATCTATTGCAATTCTTTCAAAAGGTGTGCCCACATTATACTGCTGCATTTTACTTTGAATTTTTCTACCTGGTCCCTTGCTAGCAGCACAAGTATTACATTTTCGGCACCATCTTTCGACGTCATCTCTTGCGTGTAGCCAGTAGAATCGTTGTCGTACCTTTTCCAGCGTCTTATTCACTCCCAAATGACCTCCAGAAGTTCCATCATGCATCTCTTGAAGTACGTCGTTAACCTTTGACCGATGCGGATTCCCACTTACGCCTTAATACCCCTTCTTGCACATGAAGCGAGTCCCATTGTGCCCAATATGCTTTGAGAGCCGGACTTCGGTAGGAGATATCACACCATTCTGGTTTCTCTTGGTGTTCTTTCCAGGCAAGAATGGGTTCGATATCCGGATCTTCTTGTTGGGCCGTTCTGAGTTCTTCGTTGTTCCAACCGTAAATGGGATCAGCTCTTGTTCGTTGAACGATGACCATTTCCTTTTCTTCTTGGCGTGTGCAATGCTTACAGTCTGGTTTGCACGGTCGCCGGGATAGCACGTCTGCGTTTGAATGCAGCCTTCCTCTTCGATGTTGAATCTCATAGTCATACGTCTGCAACCTCTCGATCCATCTTGCTACTTGACCTTCTGGATTTTTGAAGTTTGAAAGCCAATTGAGCGCACCATGATCTGTTCGAAGGAGGAACTTCTGTCCATAGATGTACTTATGGTAGTGCTTTGTTGCCAATATTAGGGCGAGAAGTTCCCTCCTTGTAACGCAATAATTCCTTTCTGGCTTCGAGAGTACCTTACTGTAATAGGCGACAACTTTTTCCTCTCCGTCATGTACTTGCGATAGTAAAGCTCCAATTCCAACGTTACTTGCATCAGCGTCGATGATGAAAGGTTTTCCTGGAGTTGGATAGGCCAGTACAGGTGCATTACATAAACGCAGTTTCAATTCTTGAAAGCTTTTCTCGCACTCACCTGACCATTTGAATGGCTTCCCCTTTTCAGTAAGATGATGCAAGCTTTTGGCGATCTTAGCAAAATCCTTCACGAAACCGATAATATGTGGCCAGACCAAGAAAGCTCCGGAGTTGATGTTTGTCCTGAGGCGTTGGCCAATTCTTTACAGTGTCAACTTTCTCAGGATCAGTTTTTACTCCTTGGGATGAGATGATATGTCCTAAATATTTAACTTCAGTCTTGAAAAACAAACATTTCTTAGGATTTAACTTTAAATGTGCATCTCGAAGCCCCTGGAATACAGCTTTGAGGTTTTTACAATGTTCGTCAAATGTTTTTCCGTACACGATGACATCGTCCAGGTAGACCAGGCAAGATTTCCAGGTTAGTCCATGTAGAACGCACTCCATCAAACGCTCAAAAGTTGCTGCAGCGTTGCATAGTCCGAATGGCATCACATTAAACTGCCACAGACCGTTTCCTGTGGAGAACGCCGTCTTTTCCCGATCTTCTGGGTGAATTTCCACTTGCCAATAACCGCTCTTCAAATCCAAAGTTGAAAACCATTGGGCTCGTTCCATCGCGTCTAAGGTGTCGCTGATTCTGGGTAGAGGGTAGCTATCTTTCTTTGTCACGTCGTTCAGTCTTCGGTAGTCTACACAAAATCGAGTGCTTCCATCCTTCTTTTTGACAAGAACGACTGGTGATGCCCAAGGGCTTTTGGAATTTTCGATTACCCCATCTTTCTTCATTGTCGATATCATTTCTTCAACTTCAGTTTGTTTTGCTAGAGGGATACGTCTTGCTGGTTGGCGAATTGGTCTTGCATCTCCTGTATCAATTCGATGCCGTACTAGTTGTGTTCGACCATATTGTCCGTTGGGTGAAGAGAATATATCAGCATACTCATGAAGAAGATCTCCAGCAACATTAAACTGATGTTGACTCAGACTTGATGACTTCAGAATTTGGTCTTTTAATCTGTCAAAGCTCAGGGGCTTCTTTGTTTCCGCTTCGGTGATCTTAGTAATCGCGGATACAGGTTCACATTGCCCAACTACTTCTCCCTTCTTGAGCTTAATTTCGTACGGTTTGATGTTCAGTATCCGTACAGGCACCATGTTGTTCTTTGGTGCCACCAGAGTCTTCCCTACCATGATGTTTTGGGAACGTTGTTCCGTATCTGGTTCCACCATGAGGTATCGATGGCTTCCAAAGTCGCCCTTTAGTTTCGTCCACACGAATACTTCCGAAGAAGCAGGCAAACAAATGTCTTTTTCGATGACGGTCCTGATAATTGTTGAGTTTTCGTTGCCATAGACCATTGGAATCTCCACATTGTGGTACTTAAGAACTTGCTTACCAATATCCAAAATTATTCCATGCTCCTTCATGAAGTCGATTCCAACGATGCACTCGTCGCATAGATCCGCTACCAGGAATAGGTGTGAAAACTCCTGTTCTGCCAAACGGATCATAAGACGAACCTCACCATACACTTTTGCTGCCTCTCCTGTGGCGGTCTTCAGACGGTAGCTATTGGTGTTGTGTAACCAAGACATCTTGACCAAGTCTCTTCGTACAATGGAGGCGGTGGCACCGGTGTCGATTGTAGCCACGTGTTTCTTATTGTTTATTATTGCCTCCACTGTCAGACTTTTGTGTCTCGTTTAGTCTGTGAGACTTGGATAGTGTTTCTGGGGCCATCGATACCAGAAACCAGCTTCTGCCCCTCGAAGTTGGTTCTTACTCGTTTCCCGTCTGGGATACAAGTTGAGCAGGAGTGTTGGTACTATTGCTTGGTTGTTCTCGAGCGTTGGTTCTGCTTCCACAATGTTGGCATGCAGCTCTTCTCGGTGGTAATCTGCACTGCCGCTGAAGATGTCCGGTTTTGTTACAATTCCAGCATCGAGCAAGTCCTTCACGCTGGCTTCTTTGGAATGCGATTTTCTGACAAGAGCATTCTTCAACTTCGACTTCTCTGACTCGATGAACTCCTTGGGAAGCTTGTTCTGCGGCTTCCATGGTCAGAGCAAACGCTAAAGCTCCAGGAAGCGTACGTTTTCCAGCAGTTCGAATTGCTCGCTGTAAGTTAATGTCAGATACAGCACGGATGAAGGCTTCTGTTGCAAGTTGGCTGACGATTTCATCCCCAGCAGCTGGATATGCGAGATGCGCCAACCGTTCAATGTCTGCTTGAAGTTGCTGCAGAGTTTCTCCTCTCTTCTGGGCTCTAGTATTCAGTTGGACGCGGAAGACTTCTTGCATATGACCATCTCCAAAGCGTTTGTCTATGGCCTGAACAAGAGCACTGAAGTTACCATTCTTATCTGCTGGAATGGTTTGCAGCAGTTCAGCAGCAGATCCTCTGAGGGCAACCGTTAGAGCTATAAATTTGTCTTCTTCGTCCCAGCCGTTCGTCGCTGCGGCTGCCTCAAACTGTTTCTTGTAGATCGACCAAGAAGTTTGCCCGTCAAAAGTCGGTGGATGTATTTCCTTCTTTCTTGGGTAATCGCCAACACTTTCTCTTATCTTAATTTTTCGAACTTTGTCTAATTCGTCGGCAATACTCTGTATTTTACCTTCGAATTTTTCTTGAACGCTCTCGAGTTTTGAAAATTGTTTTTCGAAGCAATCAAAGCGTCCATCAATAGTAACGAACTTGCTCTCAAAAGCATCAAGCTTACCTTCGATGAGAGTCTTCTGTTCTTCTAGAAGGTTCTTTTGTTGTTTTTCCATTCGTTCGAGAAGGTTCTCCTGTTCACACTTTTGTTGTTTTTCTATTTGTTCCAGAAGGTTCTTTTGTTCACACTTTTGTTGTTTTTCCATTTGTTCGAAAAGATTCTTTTGTTGTTCTTCGAGAAGATTCTTTTGTTGTTTTTCCATTTGTTCCAGTTGGTTCTTTTGTTCTGTACGTTGTTCTTCGAGAAGATTCTTTTGTTCTGTACGTTGTTCTTCGAGCTTTCCAATGAAAAGTGCCATCATTGCCGACAAGTCGACACCAGTACTTACTTGTTCTTCAGGCATTTCTATTTCGAATAGGAATGTATCTGGGTCTTCTCCGCGTTGACTTAAATCCTCTTGCAGACGAATTATGAGGTCAGCTTTTCTTCCAGCAGTAGGAAGGCCTCGTTTATTTAGCTCTGCCTTAAGTTCAACACAATTCAATTCAATTACTGTCTTACCCATTTTTGCTTTTATTTTTTTTTTCTTTAATCACAGTCACTTTTTGTCTTTGTTTTATCAAAACACACACACGTATATTTTTTTTTTTATCACCACAAATTATCTGAGTGCACAGACAACATAAGTTTTTATTCCACTTCTAACACCAATGTAATATTCTGCTAAGGGTTCGCAATAAAAACTTATTTACTTTATTTCTTAACTTCTTCTTATTACATTTAAAATAAAACACGCTTTACTTCAATTGAAATCACTTTTATTAATCACTGGCACAACACTTTACACGAACTTTATTCTTTCACTTCCAAAAATAAACTGTCCAATCGGTAGCGCCATCAACCTTATATAGGGAAATATCTGGTTCTGGTCTAATCTCGAAAGCAATAGAAATCTTTAGATACTGTATCTCGATCTTTCTATTCTGACAGATAGATGGAATAATTCCCCTTCGGACTTCGACATGTACCAATGTTCGAAAAAGCTCATTCAAAGCTCATTCAAAGCTCATAGCAGGTTGTTTTAAATCGCAATGGTACTAGATGGCGCTGTCATCGCATTCGAGAATCGATGTAGTTCGAATGTAAAAGTCGTTATATTATGATTCAAAAGTAGTTAACTAATTTTCGTTACAATATCTTTTTTGTTGATGAACCTGTTGAATTGGTTGAATAACAATTTGCAAAAATATTAAAGCAAAATACACAAAATACAAACCTCAGTAAGTCTGTCATTTTTGACAAATAACAAAAAGTCCATTAGTTGTTTTTGTAGTCCAATCTGACATTTAGTTTTTTTTTCACAACTTACATGTACACACCGATAGGAGAAAAACTTCAAATAAAATTTGCGGGTTTAAGAAGCAAGATGGGTTCCGGTCGGTTCTCTAGGTAAGTCTTTTCTCTATGTATTCAATAAAGAACTCTAGGCCTGTGGCCAACCGAAAAATTATGTAATGCATTTACATATCAAAGTCTTAAATCTAGGTTTACACCATGATAAACAGAAAACAAGGTATGCACAGTTCAACTGTGACGTCACGATCATCCCCGTCGAAATTGGAATAGAAGAAAAACATTCGTTTCATTTGAGTTTTTATTATTTTTCTATTTTTACAGTTAATATCACTTAAAAATAATTTGTTTAAATGCTTAATTCTAAAATAAAGTCTACATTTAAAAAATAATCTTTTTACATTCATATCTAGAGGCACTTCTTTGGTGTTTTTTAAGTGAGTTTCTATAAACTTTCCTTGGGTATATAAAAGTTCTTTATTATTTTTCAGAAAAATACTTTCCAGTACTTTTATGTTTTCAAGGAACCTATTAAGGAACCCTGCGAGGTATTCAAGGGCATATTCTTTTAATTCATCGTACTCAAGTTCTAATATTTCTTCTGTTTCTTCTGATTGTAGTTCTTCACCATCGGCAGCTTCTGGGTACATCCTTGATTCAAAAACTTTGGAAAGCATTTGTGCTACAAGTTGATTACTGTTGTAGTGGTCATCGTCTCTTCTTTTAACGTTGCTGTAATCGCTTACTTGTTGCGTTGCATCTGATCGTCCTGAAAGTGAAAAGTTAAACTTTTTGTTAGAGAAAATCAAACAATTTATAATTAATTTGGTTAATAGGTAACGTATTAATCTACATATACATTGTTAATAAAACTAGTAACTACTACTAACTAAGACAGCACAAACATTTATATTTCATTGAATATTAAATTATCTTACCCAAAATGCAGGAACGTAACCTATACTTAAATTCTAATGGTGTTGGATGGTCATGAAGACCACCCTTAGACCTAATAACTCCAAAAAAGAGCTCTAAGTCATCTTGATTTAGCCTATTAGTAATAATATATTTTATACTATGATTAGTGCTTAAATAATCAAATAAAAGAGGTAATGATGCATTGCTCAACAAAATTCCCTTTTGAAAAGGTAGAAGTGACCTTCTCGCTGGTGTTCTCATATTGCAAATAGATTAGATTACATTTTAGACTAGAATTGATTTTATTCATAAATTTTAAATTTGACTTTAAATTTTATAATTAGCGATTTTTAATTTACAATTATCACATAATAATAAGAACAAAAAAGGTGTTTCATCAAAAAAGTCCTTGTAAGATTCTATTTCGATATCTTAAAGCAATTGTACAGAACTGATACAGTTTAAAAACATTCATTTGATTTAATAAGAATATGACTTCCTCAATGGTTAGAAAATCTTTTCCAAAGATACATCTTCTCGTTTCTCTTAGAGTAGGACACTTTCCCAAGAAATGCACAACGTCTACTCTCTCCATCCTGTTGCATATATTACAGATGACTGGAAGATCTGCTCTGTGAGGTATATAGTTCAGGTTTAGAATTTCAGCTCGTAGTCTGACCATCATAGATATTTCCCTGACACTAAGCTCATCACGGAAGTAGTTTAACTGCTGCGAATTGTGGTTAAGCTGGCAGTAAACCGTACGATGTAAGGAGTTTGAAGCTTCATCCATGTACTTGGTTCTAGCTGCTTCATCTACCTTGGAAATAATTTGGTACATGTCCTTTTTTAATTTGGAAAGATCCTCGACATTACAAACCAAACTAATTCCACAATTTTCTGCCAAATCAAGCCATTCGCGATACCACCCACTCCTTGAATTGATAGCTTTAAGAGCTGATATTTTGGGTAAACGATAGTCTGCCAAATTTAAGCTTCTAATTATGTAATCCACTTGCAGTTTTAATGTTTTCACAAAAAGTGGAGAAATTCCCGTTTCTAGCATTATGACATAGTTCGGTGTGTTGGCTGGCAAATAGAATGCTCGTTTAATGTACATAGAAGCGCAATAGCTTTTCAACCATCTCATAATATTTACTTCCCCAAGTTTGTGCAGCGTACAGCATAATGGATTCTGCTATCGTTTCAAAAATTTTGTATTTGCTGCTATGAGCCACAGATTCGTTCGTGAAACATCTTTTCCATTTGGGGTTTATCGTCATTTTCGCTTTATTAAGCTTTTCACTAAAGTGTTTCTCCATACTTAAGTTCTTCGTGAAGGTAACTCCTAAGTACTTAAACTCTTTAACCACTTCAATCAATTCTCCATTGAATTTCCACTTTTCGTTTGCGCAATTTCTCCCTCCATGTTTTTTAAAGATCATCACTTTCGACTTCTCTAAATTGACAATTAATCCCCAACGTTTGGAATATTCGTGTATCCGATTTATCATTAGTTGAAGTGATTCTGGAGTATATGCGAGCAGTACAATGTCGTCTGCAAATAGCAGAGCTTTAATCAGCGTCCCCGCATAAACAATACCTCCGGGCAACCAGTCGATTAGATCCTCTATGAATATTGCAAATAAAAGCGGGCTGAGTGTGCAACCTTGCCTAACCCCTGATGCAAATTGGAACCAATCAGACTTTTCTTCACCATTCCACACAGCAGCTCGAGTGTCTTCATATATATGTTTTCAATTAGTCTGCCAAACTTCAGAGACATTCCTTTTTCGAACAGCTTATAGATTAGCGATTTACGATCCACAGTATCGAACGCAGCCTTGAAGTCAATGAAGAACAGTAGAGTTTTTTGTCTTGGTCTAAGAATGAATCTGCAATACTCCTCAGCACAAATATATGATCAACAGTTGAATACCCTTGTCTAAAGCCGGCTTGAAATTCTTTTAATTGTTTATTTTCTTTTATCCATGTTGACAGTCTTCGTTGCATTATTGCGGTAAATATTTTATAGGATGCATTAAGAAACGAAATTCCCCGATAGTTTGCTGGATCCGATGCACATCCTTTCTTGTTTATAGGAAAAATCAGTGCTTCCTTGAAGTGAAGCGGTATCACGCCTGTTTCAAAAACATTATTGAACAAGAGAGCTAAACTTTCAAAAAGGCCGCTATTCGCATATTTATAGAATTCAGCTGGTATTCTATCAGACCCTGGTGCATTTCGATCTTTAAGGCCCTCAGCTGCCAGTTTCACCTCATCCGGAGTTATTCGTTGATCAAGGATTTGATTCTCGACTCCTGGAGCAGCATAATGAATAACAACCCGGTTCATAACTGGATTAAGAAGCATATTGAAGTGCCGCGATAAAACATCAGAATCAAGGTGTCGACCAATTGTGTATTGTACACCGTTAAGTTTCCATGCCAATTGCCAAAATTCAGCCGAATTTCTGCAGCTCGCAAGTTTTTGGGCTTCCATTTCACAATATTTTTTCTTTTTGTGTTTGCATAGCTCTTTAAACAACTTGTTTGCTTCCATGTATTGTTTTTTGTTGAAATTACTGCTGTTGCGCTGGAAAATTCGCAACCACGAAAATGATTTCTGCCTTGTATTTAGGCACTCACTATCAAACCATGGTTCGACAAATAACTTAGTACCCTTTCTCTGCTGGTTCGAAATAGGATATGCTGTTTTAATCACATTTTCTAGTTGATCAAAGTTGGCTATTTCTTGATTTACTAGCAAGTTTTCTAGGTTCTCTCGATAATTGTTTCCTTTTGCCTCTGACCACGCTAGTTTAGGAAATAACGTCATGTTCCGTTCATCCTCGCTCATAAAACTATCAAGTTGAAAGGAAACAATTATTGGAAGGTGATCTGAATAAGGTAACTGTCCAATTTCAAAGTCTGTTTCAAAATCTCCACCAATTAGACTGAAATCTATAACAGATGTTCCTTGCCATCCCACAAAGGTAAAGTCTCCATTTTCATTCATATCACCAATAACAATTACATTTGAGTTTCTCTTCGTGGAAAGCATCTCCTGAAGTTTCTCAAAATCTGAATCCCAGGATGTACAATTTATATACGTGGGCAATATCCAAAAACTTTTTTTATCGAATTGCATACTAAGATAGGCAATTCCTGTATAAGTTCTAAATTCACATTTAATATTTTGTATGTTCTTTTTATAACCAAAATAACAACCTCCGCTAGCTCTTCCCATTGAATGAGTTCTCGTTGCAGGGATCCACACGAATTCGTTATTACTTAATTTATTTTCACATAAAGAATAATTTTGTTCAGTTAAAAATGTTTCGTACAAAAAAATAAACTCAAAATTATTGACAAAATTATAGAAATCTACAAAAAGAGACTTATTACTAAGGCCTGATACATAATAAGATAATATTTAAAATTTTTCTACAATACTTTTCTTACAAGAGGTTTTTTTAATATAACTAATGGGGCATTTTCATTAAAAATATTGTTGATTATTATTGGGCCTAAGACCCCGCTCAGCATCCCCAGCTGGCAGTCCGCTTGTGTTAGCGCCTTCAAGATTTAATCTAGTACAATCGTTTTCTACCTCAGCTGTCAATGTCATAAAAAGACTGTCACCCAGAAGTTTTTGAAGTTTCATCATGGGGCCATCATCATCACACATAAATTTGTTGTTTATATTAAAATAAATATGTTCTCTCCAACTTGTAAAGAATTTCCTTTCATCTGTGCTTTAATAATGTTGCTTTTCTTTGTAATTTCGGATTTTAATCTAAGTAGCCGTCTCCTCCTCTCCCTGCTGGCAGCTGGATAGTCCCTGTGCATCGAAATACCTGTTTGTCGCAACTTGTTGGCAGCAGTTAGAACTCGCCCAACATCTTCCCTGTCGTGCATCTCAATAATCACATTTGCAATCCTATTGTTTCTCGCACGCAACGCTCTTACACCAGAGATTACAGCTGGATTACTTGATTGGAGCAGCTCCAAGCATACTTGTTTGGCTTTATCTGCCGGGTTCTCATCATTGTTAGCTGGCAAATGAACAACAATATTCTTTTCTGTTGACTTCTTCTCCAAATATTCAATCTGTTTTTCAAAAGAACTGCAGCGATTAGCCATTTGATTTAATTGGGTTTGCAATGCACAATTTGTTTGATGCAACGTTTGTACTTTAGCGTGAATGCCTTCAATGTCGGCTTTAGTGGGCAAATTTTGAAGTCTGTCGTCTAATAATTCGGAAATTGAGCTTACCATTAGAGACTTAAGTTCAAGAACCGTCATACTCCCTACATCGGCACTCCGTTTGGAGCTCTGGATTACCATTTGATTGCCAAAAACATTACCATCGTTAGAAGTATCCATACATTTTCTATGTCTCTTTGCCGAAGATGTTAATTCCGCCATATTTTCTTGGTTGATTTTGACATGAGTTCGTTGCAAGCCACCGGGCATTTTGATTTTTGAATTTTATAAGGATTGAGCAATTGACTCACCTATTTTCTCAAATGCAAAATTTACGCGGCTTTATAAGTTTTTGATTTTGTTAAATTCGTATTTTATTTCTCATTAAAAATCAGCTAATTATTGGAATTAAATTGGACCTTTACTAAACACAACTTATTGTCAAAACTCTCGCGTTGCCAACCAACCATATTGCGAATATTTAAACTTATTGCGTCAGTTATTCTCCGCTGTTCTTCTAAAGCTAATCCAAATGCTCTCATCATTGTTCTACAATCGATGGATGGACATTTGGAATTGAACACATCAAACCAATCATTTGTCGCTTTGATAAAATCTGCGCATTCAATGGAATTAGGTGGTAATGCTTTTCCTAGGGTTAAACATCGTCTTATGGATACCGAAACAGAATGCGAGAACAGCTGAGTAGCATACTTAACTTTCTGGCGATCACTACGTTTAGCTTCTAGGTGCTTATTCGTAATTTTGAAGCAAATTTTTAAATCTATCTTCTCTAGATCGAGAAGTTTTCTTATTGGTTCGACGTTGATGAATTTTCCGTTCAGGACAAATCCGGAATCAATAAAATGATTTCTTAAAAGTTTAATCATGTGAGGAACGTCTGCAAAGAAGAATATCTTTTTCTTAGGATCACAGGGATGAATGATAAAAGGCATGTAAGGAAACATTTGTAGGTCCCATGTCAGAAACTACAGCTACCACTGTAAAACATATTTCTTCTTGCTTAGAAATAATAAATTTTAAAATTGTTCCAGTCATAGGTGCGTCAAGATCATAATAGACAACTTGTTTCCAATTCTTTACCAGCCCTCTTACCATGACAACCTGAGCATATTTTTTCGGGCACATAGCAATGTCATTAGCCCATTTCGACATCAACTGAAAAATTTTGTTTAAAATACCTGGTTTTATCTCAATTTGTTTAGCCCATCTACGCAAAGTTGAGGGGGAAGGAAAGGGGAAGTTATGTTTCCTAAGTAGTCTATAGGATCTGGCACCAGCAGAATATAGAGACATTGCAGAAGAAATGTCATCAGCTCTCCATCGTGGCCTCTTGCTTTGATGCTCCAATTGCTTCGTTTGGGATGGTGTAAATATTCCTCTTATTGATGACTTTATAGTATCGTCCTTTTGTGCCTGGTGATTCTTCCTCTTTAGTAATTTTTTTTAACATTTTGACTCCTTTTTCCAATTGCATGATTTTGAGTTCCTTAGAGCAGTTGTATTCAACTCTATTCAAAAAAGAAAAAAAAATAAAAGTTTGTATATCAGCTCGTATTGTAACTGGCCTCCAAGTAACTTACTCTGTCTGAGTACTTCCATTGGTGTAGCATACATTGTTGTTCTCCTGATCGTAATCAAAAGACTCACCCTCTGGTTGGCTTTCGGGAACAAGGTTGCTTGTTGAAGGTTTTTGAGAACAGTGTTAAACAAAGTTAATAATTATAAGACAATTTATTTTTAATTTAATTTATTTACCTTTCAAAAGCAGCCAAAGATTCATTCACTATCTTGTTGTTCTCTTTGAGTTCTTGTCTCCTATCTCTAGACGATTATACAAACTCAATTGGCAATTTTTTTGATGGAACTGATCCTGTCCTCAAAATTCTTTTATCTTCAGGAGTATTTAAAAGTATATCCTGAAGTCTATAATCGCTCTCAACAAAATGTTCAGAGCAAACACGACTATTTTTCAACGAATTTGTTTTTATTACCACTATCCACATTTTGCACAATTTTGCGTCCTTTGGGAAGTAGTGAAATCTTAGTTTTTTTCATTGTTTTTGGGGAGTTACTACATCCCAAAACAGCACATACAACCATTTTAATGTTTTTTTTTCAATTTCAAATTTTAAACTTTAATTTATTTAACTGAAAACTCACGAAATGTAAATTCTAACTGAAAACTCAAATTAAATACACTCGGTTGTCAAACTCGGGGATGATTCCTACGTCACAGCTCTTGCAAAATGCCGGCAGAATGTATACAATAAGCATACCTTGTTTTCTGTTTACACATTTTGTGAACAGGGCGCGTTCCAATAATGGCAACGTTCTATTATATAAGATAATGAACCAATACGGAAACGGTACTAATGCCAAAACAGGTGCTATTAAAAAGAAAGGGGCTAGAGCATCTAGTAGGCTGAATCCAAATGAACAAGAAAGGTTGCTTCATAGCCTTAGCCCACGGGTACAACACTCCCCACCTCAATTGGGTAATGGGAATAAAAACAACAAACCGGTTTCTGGCACCACTTCATCTTCACAATCAAATGTTTTTCCATCCGCCGAAGAACGTTTGTCTGTAAATCCTGCTCAAGGAGCAGCTAGTTTGGTAATTCAAGGTGGCAATCAAAACCCACCAGCAACTGAAGGCATGAATAACATTAACGTCAATCCATTTCTTCGTGTTCAACGCACTCCACCAATAACTATTCAAAGTCAACTTCCACTTCTCAATATTTCAATGGATGCGGAACAGTATAACGGTTCAGTGGATTCAATTACAGCTCCTTCCTATAGTAGCCTCAGTAATTTAGGTAGATCTTCGGTTATTCATGATAATAGTATTGAAACCATTCGTAATGAAGAAATTACGTCAAACAATAAAAAAACCAATACAAATATTAATGGTTCAGATGCTATACCTAGCGATATCAAAGCTTATGTTAATCTGGCTATCGTTAATGCATTTTCATCATACGCCGAATCCATAAAATCTGATATTTCAGATAGTATCAAGAAATCGATTAAAGACAATTTTGTCGATTTTCTAGGCGAGATCAATTCAGCAACCCGACCGTTAGTAACACGTGAGATTCCTAGTAAAACTCCGTCAAACTCTGCTTCTTTCAGAAGGCCTTTGCCACAAAGGCAACAGACACAACAACATATTCAAAGTCAGAATCAAATTCAACAGCCACCTAATGAAAATCAATTTCAACAACAACCCATTCAGATTCAAAATCAAACTTATCAACAATCTGTTCAAAATCATATACAACAACAAATTCAGAGTCATAGTCAAGTTCAACAACAAACCGTTCAGAATCAAGTTCAACAGCATTCAGTTAAAAATCATTTACAGCAACAACCTTTTCAGAATCAGTTTCATCCACATATACAACCAATAGCTCAAAGTTTTCAACCCTACTCTTCTGTTCAAACTAATCCACCTTTAAGTAGTTTCAAACCCATCGTAAGCAACCCTATATCTAACTCTAGTGTGCAACAACTACAACAGCAACAACCTGTACAGCCAACGGTTCAAAGCATTCACTATCAAGTCAATCCTCAACCTTCAAGCGAAGTCAATCCTATGTTCAACCTTCGATCTGATTCTGGTACACACCAACAAGATCATTTTTCTCATCCTCTACCCGATAATAGTGTTCACCAAGGATACCATCAGAGCCCTTCAAACCCTTACTATGATACGAATTTAAATTCATCTAGAAATAATCGCTTTCCTATAAAAGCCGATAGATGGCGTATATCTTTTAATGGTGATCCAGAGACCTTAACGGTTGAAGATTTTATATTTCGTGTGGAGAGTCTCCAAATTCAGTACGAGTGCCCATGGTCGGAAATTCTCAAACAGTTCCATATCATGCTCTCAGGAACAGCCCGAGACTGGTATTGGCAACATCAAAAATGTGCTACGACAATTTAGAAACTTAAAATCAGATTATGAAATTTTGCGTGACATAACCGATCGGAAGCAAGGCTCTTTTTAGTCTTGCGAAAACTTTTTCAATGCTATTTCGAAGCTTAGATCGCAACTTTAAATTCGGAAGCGGAGAAAGCCTTCTCTGCTAAAGATTCTGTTCATAGTAACACGAGACAGTATAGGGCACCTCTTAAAATGTTTGCTAACGAAGTTTCGTACTACGGTGAAGATCAAGTCGAAGTTGAAGATTATATTGCAACGATGAAATATGTCAATAACAACCGGCCAAGACCTACAAAGAAAATCCTGAGTTGCTGGAACTGCAAAGTTAATTATCATTTGTATTGGGAATGTCCATCTCCTCAGCACAATATTTTCTGTTTCCGGTACAGAAGTACCGGTGGCTAGCCGGCTTGAGAAAGGAGTAATTTCTATTTTTCTTTTCGTTTCGTTGTCCTTGTATTTACTTGTCCGAATGCAATTCATACCGGAATTTATCTGCTGGTGTTGTTGTTGATGTTGTTGTTGTTGGTGGTGGTGTTGTTGTTGTCGATGTTGTTGTTGTTGTTGTTGTTGTTCGTGTTGTTGTTGTTGGTGTTGTTGTTGTTGTTGTTGATGTTGTTGCTGTTGTTGTATTTGTTGTTGTTGTTGGTGCTAGGTTAGGTTGACGTAGCTGTCAGTATGAACCGACACACTTAGGCCAGGATTGGCCCATTGTGATACCACATGAATCTAAAGATTTTTCCCCCTCTACTCGTTGAACCATTTGGAGCTTCTTATGAAACGTGAGAGCATGTACAGAGAAGATGAGTAGTTGTTTCCTCCTCATCCATGCAGCTTCTGCAAAAGTCATTGGAGAAAACACCCAGCCTGCTGCGTGTCTTCCAATTACACAGTGTCCTCTTATGACACCAATTACGGATCCAATGTGCAATCAACTCAGGGACAACAAGCATTTAGATCGACTCGGATTTACCAATGGCCAGATCTGCTTTGTCGCCACACAAGTGGTGATCGTGTTCCACCTAAGGTTTGTTAACCTAATGGCTTCTTGCACCAGCATGAGTTTACATGTAGCGTGAGGTATACCAATATTTGCCATATAGTTCATCAGCCTTGCAATTTGCCTTGTGGCCCGGCACCCAACATAGGTGAATGTTAAACTGCTGCGCCATCTCCGTGAGAGATGATCGGCAGTTGAGGGCTGTCAGTGAGTTACTGGAGACAGAGTCAAGAGATTTAATGGCAGCTTGGCTTTCAGAGAAAATACGGATATCAGTGGTTGATATCACGTTTTCCTTAAGCCAAGATAGAACTTCTTTGATCGCTAGAATTTCCGCCTGGAACACGCTACAATGATTAGGAAGACGGAAGGATAGGCCTAGTTTAAGCTTGTCAGAGTACACCCCACATCCCACCCCGTCCTCAGTTTTTGATCCATCGGTATAAAAGTGGACACAATTATCCTCAAGGAATGACAAATCCTCCCAGACTGATCTAGAGGGTATTGAAACCTGAAAATTCTTGCCAAACTGAAGTCGCGAAATATAGTAATCGATGTACCTGGGAATTGTTCCTAGTAAGTTCGGAATGACCGAGTGGCCAATTTCGTTATTGATCCACTGTGAGGAATCTTTGAGACGGATGGCAGATGGAGTAACACTTCAAGGGCAGCGGAGGGAGTTGTGCGGAGTGATCCACTAATGCACAAACTTGCTGTTCGCTGGACCTTGCTTAAGATGTCAAGATTTACGGCTTTGTCCAAAGCAGTTCACCAAACAGACACACCATATGTGAGAATCGGTCTAATAACCGAGATGTATAGCCAATGCGTTATTCGAGGTTAAAAACCCTATTTATAACCTATGGCATTTTTGCATGAGAAGAGTGCCACTGTGGCTTTTTTAACTCTTTCTTGAACATTAGGTTTCCAGCTTAGCTTCTTGTCCAAAATTAGGCCCAAGTATTTGGCTTTGTCAGTAAAAATAAGTGGTATGCCTTTAATAGAAGGAGGGTCAATGTGCGGAATTTTATTTTTATTGGTGAAGAGGACGAGATCTGTTTTTTGGGGGTTGACTCCAATCCAAACTGGTCTGCCCATCTTGTTAGCATATTTAGAGCATTTTGTAAGAGATCTCTTAAGGTGTTTGGGTGCTTTCCTGAGACTGCAATAGCAACATCGTCCGCGTAAGCAATCACCCTGTAGCGTTCTGCCTCTAGAGAAACTAATAGTTCGTTCACTACCAAGTTTCATAGAAGGGGGGAAAGAACCCCTCCTTGCGGCGTGCCTCTGCTGACAGATCTTCTTGTAGAGAATTCGTCCAGTTTTGAATTTATAATCCTGCTAGTAAGCATTTATTATTTAATTCTCGGAGCGAACTCTCCACCTCCAGAGATGACAGTGCCGCTGCGATTGCAGATGCCTCGACGTTATTAAAGGCTCCTTCTATATCAAGAAAAGTAACCATAGTGTACTCCTTGTATTGAAGGGAATATTCGATAGTACGAACTATAGTGTGTAGAGCTGTCTCTACCGAGACATGCAGTACGCATGCTGAGACGGAGACAAAGGTCTCGCATCTATGTGTGCGCGTAAATGTATATCAATCAAACGTTCAAGTTTTAAGAAGGAATGACGATAGGCTTATGGGTCTGAGATCCTTAGGATTGACATGGGAAAATTTCCCCGCTTCGGGTATAAATACAACTTTAACTTCTCTCTACATCAACGGGATGTGGACCAGATTAAGACAACTATTAAAAATTAGCACAACGATTGGCAATATGATGTCTTCTACTGTTTGGAATTCAGCTGGTATGACTCTATCAGCCCAGTGTAATTTTTCCCTAGTGATCAGACCTTGAGGAGAAGTTAAATTATTACTTGACCTTAACTGGTTCATAGTATTAACTGTTTGAGAGCTATCAGGGAAATGAGTGTTAAATAGCAGGTTGAGCAATTCTTCGCACGAATTAGTCCTGGAGCCATCAGAGTTCTTCAGGCAACTTGGCATACTAGGATTTGTTGAGAGGATGTTCCTTATGCCGGATTTACACGAATGGCAAAATGCCATTACTTCTGTCAAATTCTAGCCATTTTTCTTTAAATCGTGTAAACGCTCTAAATACTGGCAATATTTTTGCCATAAAAAAATGGCAGAGAAAAATTGGCAGAAAATATTGCCATTAATATGGCTATGTGTAAACTCTGTGCTGACGCCATTTTCCAAATTTTGCCATTCTAGAAAAAAAATTAACATGCTCATTCTTTTTTGGCAAGTTGCCATTTTAAATGTCAAGCCAAACGTCATTTTTAAAAAAGAGGAAAGTTATGGAAAAATATCAACTTATTCTTATTTTAATGGTTTAATAAGGTAAATAAATCATGGTATCTACAAAAGTAAATAGAAAATATTGCGTTAAATAGGGTAAAATTACAAGAAAAACACATTTTAATATTTTCAAAAGTAGCAAATTTTGGCCGCATAAAAAATATTAAAATGTGTTTTTTTTTGTTGTAATTTTAACATATTTAACGCAATATTTTCTATTTAAATTTGAAGATATGATCATCTATTCATCTTATTAAACAATTAAAATAATAATAAGTTGATATTTGCTTCAAAAATAGCTTAAAAAGATTTATTCGCAGACGCAGTTCGCAGCTTATATGAATCGCACTTAAGGACTCTTCTCAAATTTGACCCAAGATACTTATAATGTGTTCCTAACTCAATTAAAAATTGAATTGAATTTAATTTATTTATTTACTTTTTTGTACCTAAGTTTAATATATAGATATACTAGATCCCAAGAGAGCAACGGCTTGATTCCATTTTTTTCTTGTTTTGAGTTTCTAAATAACTATTGTTTTTTTTTTTTCTTGGTAATTTAAAAAAAAAATCGGTTATAATGGATCGTTTATGGCAGACATGTAAACATAAATTTTCTGTCTTTGCCATCAAATGTTGCCAAAATAATGCCAACATTAAAATCTGCCATTTATTGAACTCGTGTAAATGCATGTCATAAATAAAATATTGCTTCCATTATTTTGCCATTTTTTTGGCAGAAATATTGGCATCTTTGCCATTCGTGTAAATCCGGCATTAGTCGAGATACTTCTGAAGTTTCTTCTATGTTACTACAGAAGGATTTCCAGGAGGATCTTTTGCTTTTCTTCAGTTCTTTCTTATATTTTTTTTAGGGATATTTGAATGCTGATGAGAGCTACATAGTAGAAGTGTTTTAAAGTCGGGCAGTTTTTTTCTTGTGTTTTCTCCAATAACTAAGTTCCCAATCTCGATATACTTTGACAATATTTTCATTAAGAGTCAATTAAATAAATTCGAATGAAAAAACATTAAAGTGACAATTATATATGCACAAATTTTGCATTCTTCGTTCTCTTTATTTTATTTTTTGATTGAATGAGTTGCAAATCAAAAAAAAATCCTTTGTTTCTCTTCAAACCATTACATAAAAAACTTAATTACTCAATCGTTGCATTTATGTCTGGACCATACAGTAAACGAACCCGTCCATCAGACACCGCGAATAAACCAAAAAAAACACTAATAACTCACCTCGAACCTCGCCACAGCAAACTTCAAAAAGAATGGCTTATGATGATAGTGCCTTATTGTCCAAATTGGATGAAAAACTCGAGAAACAAAGTGAGTTAATAATATCCCTCTTAACAAAACAAATTAAAAATAACAATGAGGAACTTGCAAAAAAGATTCAAGTTCAATTTGACTTTGTAAACAAAAACATAAACGAAATTAATATGAAAGTTCAACAACTCGAGATTGCAAACACTAATGTAAACACTGATGTAAACAAAATTAAATCTGAGCTCAATAACACCAAACACACTCGATATTAAACCACCGGTATTGATTGATTTGTTTCGCACTCGCATGAAAGAAAAATCTGATACTACACAGTCATAATTGTTAAATTTAAATCACCATATGAAAAAAATTTCCTCCTCACTTCAATTCCTAAACACATTAAAAACAATAAAACGCAACTATGCCTCAATGATATTGGTCTTAAATCCACTACCCAATTCTTTATTCGCGAATCATTATCACATTAGAACAACAATTTAATTCGGCACGCTATTCAACTAAAGAAAGTAAAAAAAATTGCTGCGGTATTTAGTAGTCGCGGACGAGTATAAATGTCAAGCGGCTGCTGTCAGATGTCAAAGCAGTATGTTTCGATAATGTAGAAGACCTTGATGGAATTGCCAGTCTAACACTACATGAAAATTGATTTATTATTATATTTGTTATTATTATTATTATATTTGTTATTATTATTATTATTTTTTTTTCACTTCATTACATTCTAATATTACCTAAAAAAAACTTATAAAACAGATTTACATAGTTTATATTGTTTATGGTTTTTATTATTTTTTCTCAATTATTTTTTATTTTTAAATTTTTTTTCTTATTTCTTTCCCTTTTGATAATTTCATTCATACTTTTCTTTTCAAATTTCTTTCTCTTTGAATATACAATAAATTCCTGTGCTACATTACATCTCATCTTTGGTTTTGCATATTATTTAATAATTAGATATTTCTTTATCCTTTGAAGGTGACTACGTTTTATCTTAAAACTTGTGAAACTACTTTGTGAATTCGAATTTTTAACTCCTGTTATATTATCTCGTTCAAAATGGAACAAGTTGACATTGGAGGAGGTTAGGTTAGGTTAGGTTAAAGTGGCTGTTGGTTTGGAAATCCAACACACTTAGACCAGAATTAGGTCCGTTGTGATACCACATGGATCAGTTGATCAACCTCCCTCGTTGAACCAGTTAGAGCTTCGAATGAAGCGTAGGAGACAAGTGATGTCACAGTTTGCTAGATCGCTGGGATCATTGAAGAAGAAGTTTCCAAGGTGGAGTTTTCGTCTTTGTGATAGAGCGGGACAGGTGCAAAGAAGATGAGAGACTGACTCTTCTTCCTCTTCATCCCTACAACTCCTGCAAAAATCATTTGCAGGAGCTCCAAGTCGGAGTGCATGTCTACCTATTAAGCAGTGTCCTGTCAGGACACCTATAACGTAGCTAATGTGCAATCTATTCAGAGAGATCAACTGTTTGGAGCGTTTGACACTAAGTTCAGGCCAAATGCGTTTTGTCGTTGAACAGGTGGTGATGTTATTCCACCTGAAGTTTCTTCTCTCTATAGTATCTTGCTTTATCATGAGTTTACATGAGTGTACATGTATATCGGTTGTTGATATAACGTTTTCTTTAAGCCAGGAGAGGACTTCTTTAATAGCCAGGATTTCAGCTTGGAACCCGCTACAATGATCAGGTAGACGAAATGAGAGACTTAAGTTAAGTCTGTCAGAGTATATGCCTCCACCAACGCCATTCTCCGTTTTTGATCCGTCTGTAAAGAAATTCATAGGACCATCATTCAGAAATGACATATCTTCCCAAGTAGACCTGGAAAGGATAGTCATCCTGAAGCTATTGTTGTTGAAGTGAGGATGGGGGATGGTGTAGTCGATATTACTATTGATTGTACTGAATGAATTCAGAATAGTGGAGTGGCCAATCTCATTATTGATCCACTGTGAGGAAGCTCGAAGCCGTATGGCAGTGTTTGCCGCCGTTTGCTAACTGAAAATATCCAGCGGTATTAGATGGAACAGAACATCAAGTGAGGCGGAGGGGGTGGAACGAAGTGCTCCGCCCATGCACATGCAGGCTGTACGTTGGACTTTGCTGAGTTTATCACGATTTGTCGCTATGTCTAGCGCAGTCCACCATACCGCTACTCCGTATGTGAGGATCGGTCTTATGACCGAGATATATAGCCAGTGTGTAATGCAGGGTTGAAGTCCCCATTTATTGCCAATGGCTTTTTTACAAGAGAATAGGGCTACTGTAGCCTTGTTTATTCTTTCTTGAATGTTAGGTTTCCAACTTAATTTAATCTGGAGTATTTGCAGCATTTTCGCTACAGTACTCCAGACCAGCCTCCAACACGGTGATGTCGGAGTCTTCCAATTCTGAGGATGAATTCAGTAGAATATCCTCATCTCCGGTATTGCAGTCTTCGGCCTCCATTTCGGATAAACCGTCGATATTGGTAGGAGTGTCTGCAGCTACCGAGGATGACCGGGAAGCATCATCTTCCATTGAAGGAAATGTGATTGATGCACCCGGGTCCTCAGTAGCTGCTTCAACTTGTGTGGGAGGGGGAGTGGGAGGTGTTTGTGCCTCAGCCCCATCTTTTTTATAAACCCTTAGGGTTATGGCCTCAAACACACACCTAATCACACCTTTCAGCTGCGCCAGAGGGGAAAGGGACTCTTTATTGAGGATGACGATAGCACCTCTATAGGGCCCCTTTGCCTCCTCCAGTTTCGCAACTTTCCAGTTGTGAGTAGGGAGGGATGGGTTAGATAGCCGGATTACCTGGAGCACTTGATCCAAGCTATCGAATACGACCGGAACCATAGTGCGAGCCCTTGGTCTGCAAGGAATATCTTCCTTCGCGACGACCTCAAGCTTAGCACTAGGCCAGACCTCACCCAGTCTGCTGACAGCCAACGACAGTAAATCACACGACCTCTGATCATCGCAGACCATCAACTTGATGTGTCCTTGATGCCAGCCGCCATCATTTGTGATGGGCGGTGGCCCCAGATTATCGGACATGACTCCTAGGAAACTGAGAGCCAGTTGTCCCCTGGCCAGTATCCAATTTTCGGCAGAAATCGTGCCATCTACGTCATTCCTGTCGATAATCGCGACTATCATTTTGTCCTTTACCACGTCGCTGAAGGACATTTTGGCCTTTTGAGGGTTCGGAGGAGTGCTGATGTTGAGCACTTAGGGGCGTTTGGGTATTGAAACAATACCCTCCATGGACCTTTGTCGCTTCGACATAGAGTCTCCACAGGTCTTAGCATTTGCTTTGGCTAGGAAGCCTTTAGCCCATTTTATTTTGGCATAATGCTGAGAGTTTCCTCCAGCGCCTAGTTTTTCACCAAACGTCTGGAGAATCCTCTTAGCATTACGCATATCCTTATAGAAAGCTTTGGAGGGTTTGAGCTTTCGTTCACCTCCTCCACGGCTTTCTTTAGGATTAACGTTAGCCGTAGTAGTAGAAGGGCCATGCTTCACAACCTTGTTACCACTGAAATGGGGGCTTTCGTTTTGGAGGGTAGGGCAATGCTTCACAACCCTACCCCCGCTGAGTCGCGGTGTTGATGTATCGAGAGGTTTACTCTCTGTGGTGTTGGAGGGGCCATGCTTCACTACCCCTTCACTACCAGAATGTGTTGCCGATGTGAGAGGTGTACTCTCTGTGGAAGTGGAGGGGCCATGCTTCACAACCCCTACACTACACGAAGGAGGTAGTACTACTACCTGTTTATCCGTTCTTCCACTGACGACGACAGAGCTATGGGTGTCCATAGCCATCTCGGTGCCAGTAGAAGAGGGATGAACAGCGGACAACTTTACAGTCGTACCGCTGGCCGAATCGGTCTTTCGTTTTGTTTTTGTTTTTTCTGTTTTTTTCATATTTTAGTCCCACGAGTGGCGGAGAAGGGGTGGTCCATCTGTACAGAGATCCGTATATACAGATAAGGCTAGTTAATCCGGAGGTCGCCAGGTATCCGGATACTCCGTTAACGACTGAGCTAGTTTTTTAATTGGGCCCTCAGCCAGGCTGATCATCGGCACGGGTCGTGTAACACCTTAGATCCAGCCCAATTGGGAAGTAGAAAGGGGTAGGAGAGAGAGAGGACGGGGAATCAGACAGTATTAATACCGTACTGATGGAAAGGATTGACTGTAAGGAAGACAAGCGTTATGCCTGCCCGGTAATTTGAGAGAGGAATCGGGAATTGGGAGACGTTGAGTGGTTTTTTCACCATCAGCGTGGGGTGGGTGGGAGAGGAGTTGGTCTCATAGTCGGCTATTCGCTTCCTATGTTGGGAGAGGAGAGGATTGAGGGATGGGTTAAGGGAAAAACGTGAGCGACCTTTTGTTTCAGGACTCATCTGGAGATGATCTCTCGAGAATCTTTGACCTTACTTAGCTTCTACAACTCGACAAGTTCGACGCTCAGGTAGAAGAAGACATTGGAGGAGGGTACGCAGGCAGTAGTAGTGACGGCATCTTACGGTCCATGATTAGAATCTTAAATAATAATCAGGAAGGTCTTCGGGTGTGTCACTTCAACTTCACTTCAAGCGGGGTGTGTAATGGAATATATTTTCATAGACATTATGACTGAAAATAGTTCTTTAACAATAGGCGTTGTGTATAGACCACATAACGATGTTGCTTTAACCCCGTTGCTTACGCTTTTGGAAAGTGCTTGTTTGTGGTGACTTTAATAGCAACCTTCTTACAGAAAACATACTAGTTGATGAAATGAGGACATTTAATTTGTTTCCAGGTAACACGACCTTTGCCACGCATTTTGTAGGTAAATCGGAAACACTCTTAGATGTTTTTTTTATGAATGATCTGTGTGATGTTTTACATTATGACCAGTTGTCCGCACCACCTTTTTCAAAACACGATCTTATTTACTTAGCGTTCGATTTTGGGATATATAGCCTTGACACCACATTTGAGTATAGAGATTTTAGCAGAGTAAATTATACTCGTTTGGAACAACAAGTACATTATGGGTATTCATGCAACGGTGGAAAACTCGGATAAATCTCGGAAACCAGATAATTTTATCTCCGCAAAAACGAGCTGTCAAAATTTGTATGGGAATGCAGACCAGATAAATTTATCTCCCAGAATTGATGCAGAAAGTGAAGAAATAAACCTCATAAAGTTTCGAGAAGTAATTTGTGACGTTTAGTTGTGACAGCTGATTATTTCTCACATTTATGCAAGATTTATTATGGGGTGCTCATACAAAGGTAAAGAGGAAAATCATATCTTTCTGCAAAGCGGAAAATTATCTCGTTGCTTGAATAGCCTTATTGTATTGAATGGGATAGAGTTTATTATTTCGCTTCTCCCAATGATCAAGTGAAATATCTGAATTCTAGCATTTTAAATCTGTTTAACAGCAGTAGTATAAATATCGGACTTGAGGAATAAAATGCTCCTCCTCAGTATAAAACATTTGCTACTCCAGCCAAAATTGCTCATTATGGAGCAGCTTGCTAGTACTGTGTACTAGGTTGTATGTGTAGCGATGAAGGCTGCTGAATGCTGGTGCATGTAAAAAAGTGGATGAAAAATCTGAGTTCTATTTTTGGAACTGATAATAGTGAAAAATGTGTGGTTTGAAAAGTGTTTTCGGGAGTGTGTTTTTAGTGAGGAGTTGAAAAGTATGCTGTCTATTTACAACAACTATACAGTAGTATAAATATCGGACTTGAGGAATAAAGCATTTGGGTAAAATGTATTTTGTTGTTGTAAATTGTGAATTTTGGTGTGAATTTAGTTTTCGTGACTGTGAATTGCGGTTAGTGATGTACAAAATATTTGTATGTTTTTAGCTTGAAGGTTGACGTGGTGGATGTGGTGCATGTATAGTAGGAGGACGCCAGAAAAAAGGGATTCTTGTATGGTTTTTAGGTAGATTTCAATAGAGTATGGGTATATGAGTTTTGTATGGTAATGAGATCATATTACATCAAGAGGAGTTCATTGACTTTAAGACGCATTGGTTGTTTGAAGGTTGATAGTAATTTATTAAAAACAATTTAAGAAATAATAGAAAGGAAACAAATATTTTATGTCGTTTACAATAATTGTGATTTATTAATCCATGAATTGTTAACCGATGGGAAGCCACGCCATTTAACATATACATTGTCTCCATTACTTTTAAGTACTTTTTCTACGAGATAAATATGAGGGTATTTAGTCTTTTGTAATTCTTTTTCGTAAAAACATCCACTGATAGGTTGACCATTAAAATCTTCAAGGAGATATGTTGGCGGGTTGGTTAGGTTTACTTTTCTTATCATAAAAATTTCCGCTGTCCAATTTGGTGTGTAGCCTTTCTCAAAAACGTGTTTGAACTTGCTTATTCTAACATTGTCGCCAACTCTATATTTACCCTGTGGAGCGATTTTAATTCTATTATAAGCCTTAGATAAGAGTTTTTTAGAGTTTTCCTGATTCACATCGATTGGGCGAATTTTTATTGTTCTATGCATAGAGTGTATTCTTTCATTAATCATTAATAATGGACGTCCATTTGTAATTACCATTAAAACTGAATTCCTTCCACATTTTCTCCTTAATTGTGCGATTAAAACGTTCAACAATTGATGCTTTAAGTGAGCTGAATGTAGAGATTTATGTGGTGTAATTTCATTAAATTATGAAATGTCTTATTGAAAAATTCTTTTCCATCATCAGTTTGAAGGTTTTTAGGCTGGCGCGATGATTTGATGAAAATTAACTTCATTGCTTCTGTAATAGATGAAGCTGTCTTATTTTTTAAAGCAACTGCCCATGCATACTTCGAGAAAGTGTCAATGACCGTAATTAAATATTTGTAGCTCTTATTTTCTTTATGATAGGGTATCATTTCAACCAAATCAGCTTGCCAAAGATCATCAAAGCCCCTGATAATAACTCTTCGTCGATTGAAATTCTTTCTTGCTGACCTATGAAGCTCTTCAACAACTGGTCGTTTACTCATTTTTCAAGAGAATTAAAAAAAAATCAATTTTTATGGTTTTATATGCACACTTATAATGTGGGCTTAATAACATTTATTTTAATCTATGGTACAGTAACAATAGTTTTCTTAATCTTATTAAACGGGTTTCAATCAAACAACATCCACAAGTATCTGGTCCAACCTTACATGTATATGAAGACCACGAACAGTTTGTAAAATGACAGCCAAACTTAGATTTAACTTGATCAATATTTTTATAATAGCTAAAAAAGAAATATTTCTCTGAAACTCTTCATGATGTTCTTCAAGCAAATCATGTTTATGAAGCCTTAAAAAAGTCAAAATTTCTTCTAAAATTAATGATATATTGATATTAGACATGACTATGGTATCGCTTTGATTTACAAATAAAAACTCAATGTAAGATTTGTTAGTTCCGTCTTATATGAATAATAATTTGATTCCGCTTCTTGGTTGCCTTTAATTTTTCCTATCTCAAGTAGAAAATACTTTCGAAGATAATCCAACAAACGGATTGTATTGAAATTATGTATATCAATGTACTCTTTTAATATTTGTTCTTTATTTCTTATTTCATCATCTATGTATACTTTGTTTGCTGCTTGATGAGGCATTGTTGGACTTCCGATATTATTCAGACATTTTCCTTCAATATCAAAATCACCATTCTCAGTTTGCTTAAATCCATCACCAGGAGGACCTTGAGGACCAACGATTGTTCTTTGAAATTTTCTGGAATTTCTTCCGATCTTGTCAACACTCATTTTGCTAATAAATTATATTTTGTTCTCGCAACTCTTCCACGATTGAATTAATTTCATTTTTATGATTGTTATGCCCCGATTTTTCACTCTTATTGCGGACGCCTGCAAATGATATCCAATGCGAGTCTGAAATGAGATCAATAATATACATAAATTAATCATAATAGACTTTCGACAAAAAAAATAATAACTTAAAAACAATAACAATAAAAGAAAAGGAAAAATAAATTTCTTTACTTACAATGTTACAATTTTTGTTGTGCCTTGCTGCTATGCTGCTGTGTTGTGTTATGTGTTGTGAGAAATAGTAAATGGAGAAGGAGATAGAAACGTCAGATACCTAGGTACATAGAAGTTAGACGATCTCTAACTTACGATAATTATGTCGGACCCGTTCCGCTCCGTGAAATACAGACTTGAGTCGGAATGGCCACTAATCCATAAGCCTTTTAGTGAAAAGCTGTGGCATCTTAGTTATGACGCATTATACTTGGTGAAAATGTTAATTACGCTGAATCCATATATTCTGGCATAAATATACTACTATATTTATTACATTTTCTTATTTCAGTCATCATAATTATGTTCTGTCATTTTTGTTCTCATTCATGTTTGATGTTAGTTATATTCACCTTTTGGAAAATTTATTTCTTTTTGTCGCATTACGTTTCAATACGACTTTTTGTCAATTAATACTATTTTAGAGATTGCCCAGCACACATATTAAGGTTTACTCAAAAAAAAAAATTAGAGTTGACATTAAATGTTATACTAGGTCTTGAATTGAAGGATGTAAGCATTTAATAACGCTTTCCGAATGATGAGGACCAAACATAAATAAAATACATAATAAGAAAAAAGTGAAATTGGGCGAAAATTGTAACAAACCAACCCCATCTATCGGCAACCAGAGGAGGTAAAGTAACTTCCATTTATGCCAGTGTTTCTGAACACACCCTTCGAAGATCAAAAGATCGAAAAACCTAAACGTCATTATAGTTTTTGTTCACTCATACTAAGGTATTTGCACACTAATACATGTTTTTTTATAATTTCTTTTATATATTGGTGGGTGTATGCACTTCACAGAGTAGATGTGGATCGGATGATGTCGTTCAGTTAGGGGAAAATCATCCGATAATTTTTTTTGTATGCATAGTTTTCGTATGGTCTTTTGATTTTGGCACACCCATACTAAAAGAATAAAAATTAACCTCGCTCATTGTATATAAAACTTATAGTACTATCATCACGATGGTTTTTGTGTTGTGGGGTGTGGTCGTCTGAGGGCGCACTTGTACATACACAGAAACAGCAACCAGAAAATTAGTTAGGGGTGTGATCGCTAGGTGGCCGACGTGTGGAACGTGTTCATGAGGGTACTATGCAAATTCATATACAATGACCTCGCTTTCGAACACAAGCCCAGGTTTATTTGACAGTTGGTACAGTAGCCGCTCATCAATTTGACTCTCATACCAATTAACTACCATAAACGAATGGTCGAAAAAAAAGGAAAAATAAAGGATCAACCTAAATCATTTAAAGTAAATAAATTAAAAGTTAAAATATAAAATAAAAAAAAAGGATAATAAACTTTATCTAGTGTGTGCATTTTTGTTAGTTGTTTCAAGTGAAATTTCAACCTTTTTTTTTAAATATTTCCCTTAGAGTCCATTAAAAGAAGTGCTGTGTTAAAAAAATCCATCTCCTGTAGTGTCGTTTTTTTTTAAACAAAATTAAATCCAAATTCAAATAAAATAATCAAAGTGGTGAGTTGTTTTTAGAGAATAGTTTTATTGAAAGGTGTTAAAAGTAGAAATAACATTTTTTCTGTTTCCGGACCTTTTTCTGTGGTTTTTTTTGCCTTCTTCCTGGATTCCTTTTGGAAGATTTTTTTGGATGACTCCCCGAATTTTAATTGAAAGTTCTTCCTTCAAATTTGATGTGCTGGAGCCGAAGCATAGATTTTTTTTAACTCAAATTGTCCCAGCTATAGTTGAAGTAATCCAGTAATTAGTGAAACCCTCAACAAAGCATTCAGTACACTACCACCAGTCCCGTCAAATTGAAGGCGCTCCGCTGCCAGAACATAATTAAGCGTGAAGCTGAGAGCCAACGAAAAATTAAGATGGTCAGAGTGAGTCGTTAAGATACCTAGAAAAAAAGGAAAAATAAATCAATTAATTTAACATAAGGATAGAAAAAAAAAAGAAACAGAAAAGATAAATCAATTTATTTAACAAAAAAAAAACAAACAAAAGAATTACCATTTTTCTTTGAAAAGAAAAAAAAAATATCTTTAGATATATATATATATATTTGTGTGAGTGATTGTCTATTATTTATTATATGAATTTAAATCAAAGTTCTTAAACGGCGTTGAAGTTACATCTACGAATTATTATACATTTAAATTATTAAATTTCTATTTCGTTCCCTTAAAAATTACCTGTGCAAGCTGACCAAAAATCTGTTTCGTCAGGAGTGTCGCCGCGAATTCAATAGCATTTGTTTTTACCTAGGTTTTCGGGTACCTCCAAAGAGCTCTCTAGGGGTGGGGAAACCAGGGAAGCGATTTTCTGTGACTTACAAAAAGTACCACAAAGGGTATAACAGTTTTTTTAATTAAATATTGGCACTGCTAGGAACGATTTTTAGTTGTCTTTTTCTTAACTTCATTTTGGTTATTTTTTTTATTGTTTAGATATTTTCTGATTTTTTTTAAATTTGTTTAAGCTCCTTCTTTTGTCAAGTTTTTTTTTGTTTGTTTATTTGAAAATCTTTGCAAAAATTATGTGAATAAAACTTCAAGAAAACGCCCATGATCGAAGTTGATTGTTTTCCTGTTTTGCACAAGCAAAACATGTGTTTTTGAAGACCATTTTTCAGGGGTGCCAAGGGTAGCTGAGCTTCAGTGAAGATGGTATGATCTGAAACCGATCATCCACCATTTTGGGGGAATCCAAAAATGGCCGCGGATTCCTACGGTTGGGTGGGTAATGGCCACACTGCAACAACATCCGCAGTGCCCTGATGTGCCAGTAGTCCGTCCGTGGTCTTACTAGTCCGTTTATCTTTCTGTCCTAGTTTCCTCAGGCCTGATATGTGTTTTTGTCTGCAGGCGAGGTTGAGTTTCTGGGGACAAGATCCCCCCCGTCCGACGAGCTGACGCCGTGCATATGCAAGCAGGCCGCGTCCTCAGAGCTCAACATTCCACCTTCTCTTTCCAAACTCTTCCTTCCTCTTTTTCCTACCTCTTCCTCTTTCCTACCCTTCCACTTCACCGACGCCCTCCTCTCCTCTTGCCTCGCAACACTCTTTCGGGGGTTTTTGCTCAGTACAAGTTCAAGAAGACCCTCAGTTCCATAGAAAATTTCTTCATCAATTATAATATTGTTTTCATCGTCAATTTTAAAATTTGATCTTCCTAATTTTTTTCAATTTGATTCAGCGTCAAAGTACGGACCATAGATTTTATCATGATGTGAAGTTGAAATGAAAGATCCGTTGATCGGACTACTTTTATTAAAGCTATTTGAAGTGTTTTAAATGATGTGTCGTCATCGACTATCATCGAATTCGATAATGGTAAATTTAAATCTTCTGAAGAAATATTTTCATAATCATTTCCTACAGCTTCTTCTGTTGTGGGACTTTTAAATTGAAGACGACGTTTAACAGCGGATGATTTTATTTCTTTTAACTCGCAATTCTTGGTTTCACTACTTTCAATATTTTTCACGATTTTGCGTAAGGGTTCAACAATTGGTTTAAACGTGTTTTCAGTTTCAATTTCCTTAATGATTTTTCCAGTTTTGAGAAGCATATACTTTTTCTTCAAAGCTTCCTTTGTTTTTATAAGATTTTTCAGTGTTTTTATATTGGTATCCATAACTATGTAGAGTGTTAGATTACTTCTAATAGGATCTGAAGAACGGGTAGTCCAATACAGGGCTGTTCAATACAGGGGTATTTAATACAGGGTGGTTCAATAAAGGGCTGTTCAATACAGGGATGTTCAATACAGGGCAGTGTAATACAGGTAATATTAAGATAGGTGTATTAATATGAAAAGCAGTTTCACGACTGTATCAATTTATATCAATTTGCTTTACGTTTTGTAAACTTGTCTATTTAATTTTCTTCGTTGTTTCTGCCGATTTAAAAGAAAATAAATATTATTATGGCTGAAACCAAAAATTACAAATATAGTGAGCTTCAAAAAGGTCTTTTAAATAAGGTTATAAAGGATCTTACCAACTTCAAAAAATCTCCAAAAGACCGTAAGGTAAAATCTTATGCTTCAGCTCGTCTAAGCAAGTTAGAGGAAGATGTTCGTTCGGCAAAAACCTATCATGAAGCCATCGTTGGGGGTGGTATGCTGGAAGAAAATATGAAAATTGAAGAGTTAAAGGTGGTATATGAACAAATAAAAGATATTTACCTAGAATATCGTGCAGAGCTGGTGGAAGCAATCGAAAAATCGTCACCAATCGTTGCTAACACTCCAAACCTTGGTACTACGCCCCAAACTACAGCTGCACCATCAGCTGCACCATCAGCTGCACCATCATCGTATTCGGGGTTAGAATAGATCTTCCAAAATTCGACGGTTCATATTGTTGCAATATTTTCTCTTTAAAACAAAACCGCGAGTATGAAGGAGTATAAATGCAATTTATTATTAAAGAATTAAACTGAAAATTATTTATTTAAGAAACAAACGAAAATAATTAAAACAAACAAAAATGTGCAACCAGCACCGCGAAAGATTAGTTCGATTTTGACTATGAGCTGTCACAACCGAACGAAGAACAAAGTAAAGAGAAAAATAAAACTGCAACAACAACTGCAATTCCCATGCAGCTCACCGGCTAGTCAGCTGGGGTGGGCTCTTTTGAAGAAAATTTTTGTATGCTTTTGATAAACTGAATTGATTTGTTAAATTAATTCAGTTTATCAAATGGAAATATATATTTGCACAGTAGGGTGCAAAAGAAAAATAAAGGGCGCCAGGATTTTTTTTTTGTATATTTAGAAAATTCTAAAAATAGTTAAATAGAAGATTTATGTGAATAATAAAAAGAGAAATGGATATTGTTGAAGCAGAAAAACACCAAAACTCATCATCATAAATATCTTCCTTTTTAATATTGTAAATAATATGTAAATATCTTTGACTTAAATTCAAATTTCATAACTACTAAATTTCAATTTTTCAAATTTAAATCTGGCGCTCAAATTATACCTGTCGCCATAATTTTTATATTTTTGAATTCGCCTTAAAACTTAAACTTAAAATATAACGTAATCTCTCTTTCGAAATTACATGAAACTTTCTATAAATACCTGCCTACAAAATAAAATCTTATGACTCTTATTGTACAACCCATAGGGGAAAATCGCTGTCTTTTTACTTTAACAAATCTCGTCGTTGTTCTTCCATTAAAGTTGTTCACCATTAAAGGTCTTTATTCGTAAGCCATTTAAAGTCCTCTTTGATTGTTTGAAGTTATTGTTTAAAACCAGTAAGGTTTCAATTAAATAAATTCGCTTTTTCGCTGCCGTCGATAATCGATCGACGCATCAACCAGGATCTACCTATCCTTTCGATAAAGGACTTAATAGAGATCTCCGGGTTGACGGTCAAGTTATTTGATCGTTCATTTTTTGGCGCCAACGTGGTTGAAGTGGTTACCCACACGAAATTCATACAAAATAATATATATAAAAGGTCGTTTTTTTGCGTCCAACGTGGTTGAAATGGTTACCCACGCGAAATTCATTAAAAAAACTATATAAAAGGTCGTTTTTTGAAGACCAACGTGGTTAAAAGTGGTTCACTTTTCGTTTTCATTCGTTTAAAGGTCGCTTTTTGGTACCCAACGTGTTTAAAATCTAAAAGGTTGCTTAACTTGCGCCCAACCAACGTGTAAAAAGTGGTAATACACATCAAACCCTATAGTAAAATCGTTAAAATCATATAAATTATAAACTATTCGTGAAAAAAAAATCGTGCATAAAGAAATATGTACAATAGTGCAAAACATTAACATTGACATTGAACATTAAATCTATACATATTTCTCGCCGCGTTTCGGTTTCGGTTCGGTTTTGTGAGTGCATGGTGTAGGTAAAGTGCTAAAACCTCGAGAGGAAGGAGAGACAACTTCAGGAGAGAACCCAGTTGATGTCCAGAAAATACCATCCACCCAAGAGGAATTTCAACCAGCATCCAGAACACCAGAGAAAAATTGTGGGAGCTAAGTATATCTCTCACCAAGGTATGTGTGGTCTAAGTTTTACTCAAATGTGCGTTGCTGCTATCAATCAAAATTAAAAAAAAAAAAAAAAAATTAAAAATTAATTTAAAATCAATTTAAAACGCACCTTCGATATAAAACAGACCCTATAAATTAATTATATTGCTCATAAATAATATATTTATTACAAATGAACAACATATTTCGTTTTTGCCGTTTACATTAACCTAGATACTTTAAATTAAATAAATAAAATTTAAATCTCCGAATTTAAATACCATACCTACTCTGCATACAAATTTACATAATAATCGTCGTTATCCGCCTATAGCATAGTGCTTTGGCTGGAAAAAAAAATCATATAGAATCCACAAAAGAGTTTACTTACGATCCACTTGTGTGTCCAATACACACACCCACGCACAATAGTTAGAATAGCTAGAAGCTTTCGCTCTAAACTAGTTTTTGCCGCGCCCGCCACCACCACACCATTGCCATTCGTCGTTTTTCGCTTTATTCTTCTCGTTTGCTCGTACTCTCGCTCGATTCTTGCATTTGGTTGCAGAATCACCTAGAATCCAATCCTAATCGATACACACCTGATTTCAGTGCATCGATCTTCATTTCGCCCACACATCAATCGCTCAAAGCTCATAGGAGTTTGTTTTCGTCGTCGTCGTCGTGGGAGATCTTGCTGCATGATCAATGCACTGGAGGAAAGCTTTGTTGATTGGATTTTCGTCGTTGCTCATCAAAAACAAACAACTTTAGTTTGAATCTACATACAGTAACATATTTAAACTGCAAAATATAGTTTAAATAAAATTACATCGCCTCATAGTTGTAGGTAGTTGTTAACATAATATACGTCTACTACCTAACATCTACCATAACTTAATTCGCCGCTACCTACCGTGGGAAAAAACAAAGTTCTTGTTTATATTTAGTTCATTTGGAATAGGGTTGCCGAAGTCTATTTTAATTTTAATTTGAATAAAATTTAAATTAAGCTCGTTAGTTAATTAAACCAATTTCTTTTGATTTTATCGTTGCTGTTTGAAAACATTTTTCTGATTTTTTGGTATTAATTTTGCAATGGCGACCCAACCAACTACTCTTGATGAATTAAAACAACAACGGTCTTCTACTAAAGGAAGCATAACCCGTATAAAAAATATAGTGGAATCAACTACAAATGCCTTAACGCCAACCGAACTCGAGTACCGGCTAGGAATTTTGGAGTCTTATTTCAAACAAATTTTAGTTTACCAAACCCAGATAGAAGCCTTAGCCCCCACTGATATTTGTCGAGGTGAAATCGAAGATTTGTACATCACTGCGAAATCAAAAATTATTTCGCGTTTGGGATCTGGTAGGCGAAGCAGTAGTGTTGCAGATATGACGCTAAGTAGTGGCCCAACTTCAACTAGTCGTCTCCCTAAACAACGTCTTCCTAGGTTTAGTGGAAAATACTCTGAATATAAAAATTTTATAAATTCATTCAACAATTTAGTCGAAAATGATTCAAGATTAACTAAAATAGAAAAATTTATTTATTTGCTCTCGTGTTTGACTGATCAGGCACTTGGTACAGTAAAGGCTTTTCAAGTCACGTAGGCCAATTATCCTAAGGCACTTCTTAGTTTGAAGGAGCGCTATGACAATGACTGTCTCATCTTTTTGGAAAATATATCCGAATTAATTGAATTACCCAAGGTTCCTAAATCATCTCCTGCTTCGTTAAGGACTTTGGTCGATAATGTCCCTGCTTTATTTAGTTCTCTACTTTCGATAGGGTCGTTTGAAAATATTTGTAACGCAATTATAATACACATTGCCATGTCGAAAGTCGATCCAGGAACGCAGTCCAAATGGGATGAACAACTGGACTATAGCAAGTTACCTGAGTGGAAAGAATGTGCAACCATTCTCAACAAAAGATGTCAATTTATGGAAGCACGAGATAGCAAGCAGCTACGATCGGATTTCACTCATAAATCATCAAACAAACCAAAACCTACTTTTGCCAACCATCATCGTCCTCAAACTTCACTTGCTGCTAATCAACATTCTTGTGTCTTTTGTCTAGACAATACTCATTCAATTACAAGCTGTAAAGGTTTCGCTGAGTTTTCGGTAATGGATCGTTATTTTAAAGCGAAAAAATTAAGGCTTTGCTTGAATTGTTTAGGAAATGGTTTCGAAATGTCCCTCGAATTATAGATGCAAAAGTTGCAAACAATCACATCATAGTCTTTTGCATAGGCCCCAAGCTACAGACAATGCTTCTAGTTTTGAGGTTTCACAAGCTACATCCTCTCAGAATACATCAGCTGCAGCACATTCCGCATTGGAGAAGGAGCGTGTTCTAGCTCAAGTCATTTTGGCAACCGCCTTAGTTCTCGTTAAGGACTCATCAGGAGGTTTTCAGTTGGGTAGGATTCTACTTGATTCTGGTTCTCAAGTTAATTTTGTTAATGAGAATTTTGCAAATTCGCTTGGTCTTAAAAAACAAAGAAGGAACATCGATATTGTGGGAATAGGAGATACAGAAACGCAAAACAAAGTATCTAACTCAATCGACAATTCGGTCTAGATACAATAATTTTGAAATTTCCTTGGAATTTTTAGTCGCACCCTCCATCGCAGGGCATCAACCGGAAGCAGCACTTAACATAAGCAATTGGAATCTACCTACAAATTTGGAGCTTGCAGATGAGAGTTTCAATCAGCCATCTCAGATAGATATTTTGGTCGGTGCTGAAGCATCTTCGATTTGCTGGAAACAGGTCAGGTCAAATTAGGTGAGGGACTTCCACTTTTGCAAAAAACTGCTTTAGGTTGGATAGTATCTGGTAGATACAAATCAAAAATAATTGAATCAAATAAATCTTGCTTCGTAAATACAAAAGATAGTTCGTTAGATAAATATTTAGAGAAGTTCTGGGAACTTGAAGAGATTCAGGGTCAACAGTCGAGGTGGTCTCAAGAGCAAACAACATGCGAGGAACACTTCAAGGAACTTGGCTGAGAAAAACCAAGAAGATTTGAGTCTAGGTGCTACCGTTCTAAAGTCTGCCTTTTACGTGGACGATATGCTGACTGGAGCAGACGACTTAGATACTCTAACCCAAAAACGAAACGAAGTCGTTTCCATTTTGAATTCAGCTGGATTAGAGCTTTCAAAATGGAATAGCAATCATTTTTCCTTAATCGAGGAAACCGAACAAAAAGAAATAAGATTAACTGAAACCAATCTAACGAGTACGTTAGGCATTGGAATCCTGTGGCTGACGAATTCAGTTTTTCTTACAAGCCAAATCGAACATATACAAAATACACTAAGAGATCCATTTTATCTCTTTCTTCGTCCCTTTTCGAGCCAATGGGTTTGCTCAGTCCCATCATTATTCGAGCTAAGATCCTGCTACAACAGCTTTGGATTGATAAAGTTGACTGGGATGCATCAATTCCACAAAACATAGACACTGAGTGGCGTCAGTTTATGATCGACCTTCACTCACTTCAAAATCTCTCGGTACCTCGATTCGTGTTTGTAGAAAATAGAACAGGCTACCAAATACATGGCTTCGCAGATGCATCAATGAAAGCATATGGTTGCTGTATATATCTGAGAAGCACAGATACTTTTGGGTCAGTAGGAGTGACGCTTTTAGTCGCCAAATGTAGGGTTGCACCAGCTAAGAAAAAACAACTTCCTCGCTTAGAGCTTTGCGCTGCACATCTTTTGTCCAAACTCTGGGTAAAAATTCAAAGAGTGATTGACAAAAACTTCTCGGAAGCGTTCTTTTGGACTGATTCGGCAATTGTTTTGCACTGGATATCCACACATTCATCGAAGCTCAACACATTTGTTGGAAATAGGGTAGCAGAAATTCAGGAGACAACGAAGCAGGAAATTTGGAAACATGTTCCAACACGCGATAATCCTGCAGGTATAATTCCCGAGGATGCACCGTAGAAGAGCTACAAAACTCGATTTGGTTCAAGGGTCCAGCATTTTTAGTTGAACATAAGGACAATTGGCCATCCACAGCAGGAATCCTTCCTTCTCCAGAAGACCTTTCGTTGGAAAAACGAAAAACCGTTTTGAGTTGTCAACAACCAGGCAAAAACTATTATTTGGAAATTATCGAGAGAATGAGTCTTACACAAAACTCATCAGAATCTTCGCCTTCGTTGCAAGGAAATTGAAGCTATAAAATCAAACGCACCGCTAAAAGGATCCACAAAATCCCTAAGTCCATTCATCGAAGATAGGAATGGGCTTCTTTTGTTGAAAGTCGGTGGGCGATTGAAGCACGCAAACATGCCCGAGGGAAGTAAGCATCAATTGTTACTACCAAAGGATTGCATCTTCAGTAAAACACTCATCGAGCATCTTCATTATTCTAACTACCATGCTGGTCCAAAAGCTCTTGTCGCACTGGCCAGACAAAGATTTTGGATGATAAATGTTCGAGAGGTAGCACGACGGGTAGTGCGAAAATGCCCCCATTGTGCAAGGTATAGGCCAAAATTATTTGAACAGGTTATGGGAGATTTACCTGCCGAAAGACTTACCCCTTCTCGTCCTTTTATCTGTTGTGGGGTGGACTTTTGTGGTCCGATATACACTTATTAGAGGCAAAGTTCCATATAAAACCTATGTGGCAGTTTTTGTCTGCTTCTCGTCGAAGGCAGTTCATTTTGAAGCTGTGTCAGACCTTTCAGCCGATGCCTTTATAGGAGCCTTGAAAAGGATGATAGGTCGTCGAGGTCTCCCAAGAGACATCCATTGTGACAAACAATGCGACAAATTTCGTTGGCGCACAGTCAAAACTAAAAGAATTACGCGATATGTTGTTCAAAAAATCTAACCAACAAAATATTATTAATTTTTGTTCTAATGCCACCATAAATTTTCATTTTATACCCCCCAGGGCACCCCACTTCGGTGGAATTTGGGAGGCAGCCGTTAAAGTTGCAATGGGCCATCTCTATCGCAGCCTAGGAGGTGCCAAGCTGTCATTCGAAGAGTTGTCAACTGCGCTGGTGGAGATCGAGGCCATAACGAACTCCAGGCCAGTAACTCCGATGTCTACAGATCCCAATGACGTCGAAGCCCTAACGCCAGCTCATCTGCTTATTGGGTCATCGCTAAAAGCAATTTCTGAGCTAATAGAAGACGTCTCCGACATCAGCTTTGTACAAAGATAGCGGCGCATAAATGCCGTCAAAACTCAGTTTTGGAAGCAGTGGTCATCAGAGTACGTCGTGCAAAGTGGGCGTCGTCCAGCCCAAACATCACACTTGGTAGCCTCGTCATTATTCACGAGGACAACCTATTACCTCAAAAGTGGCTCTTGGGAAGAGTCACGAAAATCATCGAAGGTCCAGATGGTGGTCGAGTCAGAGTCGCCAATGTAAAAATATGAAGAGGAGAATTCAGGCGACCCATTCCCAAACTCGCAGCGATTCCGTCTTGAAAGGAAGTCCTTTCAAAGGAGGCGGAATGTTGAAGCAGAAAAACACCAAAACTCATCATCATAAACTTTCATCATCATAAATATCTTGCTTTTTAATATTGTAAATAATATGTAAATATCTTTGACTTATATTCAAATTTCATAACTACTAAATTTCAATTTTTCAAATTTAAATCTGGCGCTCAAATTATACCTGCCGCCATAATTTTTATAATTTTGAATTCGCCTTAAGACTTAAACTTAAAATATAACGTAATCTCTCTTTCGAAATTACATGAAATTTTGTATAAATACCTGCCTACAAAATAAAATCTTATGACTCTTACTGTACAACCCTTAGGGGGAAATCGCTGTCTTTTTACTTTAACAAATCTCGTCGTTGTTCTTCGCTCGCTTTAATGGTCTTTATTCGTAAGCCATTTAAAGTCCTCTTTGATTGTTTGAAGTTATTGTATAAAACCAGTAAGGTTTCAATTAAATAAATTCGCTTTTTCGCTACCGTCGATAATCGATCGACGCATCAACCAGGATCTACCTATCCTTTCGATAAAGGACTTAATAGAGATCTCCGGGTTGACGGTCAAGTTTTTTGATCGTTCAGATATGTTTGGCTATATGTATTTTATTTTACTGTATTTTGGGAAACCGTGGGATAGAAAATCCCTGCATTAAAACCCAAATCTTTTCGAATTAAAAGGGACAGAAATTACAATTTTTAAATGGTCGTTGTGTTGAAATACCACAAAGTAAAAAAGTTAAAGGTAATTAAAAAAATGGGTCTCCACGAAATAACCGAAAAAAAAAGAAAACGCACTATGACAATTTTTTGCACAGAAATAAATTGATAGAAATATATATATATTTCGAAATTATGAGTATATATATACATATATTTCTATTTGAAATTAAATACTACTTAGCTTTATTGGTATTCCTCCTTTCTACTATCCTTATTTTTCCTTTTTCCGTCCCACCTCGAATCCTGTTTAAATTATTTCAATTTCTTTCTTTTATCTAATCGAATAAACTCCTATCTCCTTCATGATTTATATTTCCTTTTTCTCCAAAATTTCGCGATCTTTTTTTCCACAACTCGACTTTTCACTTTCAAGGTTCTCCTAAGAGTCCCTTCCAGCGAAAGTTTTTAACTATCTTTCCTCCCTCGTCCATTCCAATCATTCACACATACATACAACTCAACCAATCGTTTTCGAGATCGTCGGTCACGCGATTACGGCTTTCTGGAAGCTTGACGCTAACCGAGAAAGCAACCGTTGTAGATTCTCTACGAAACTTCACTCTCACGCACACAAGCACGGTTTCGACAAGTTGTTGGATGTGTTTCCAAAACTTGCCGAAACGTAATGGCGAGTTCAGACCCCCTCAAAACTAAATTTTCTTTCGAGAAAAATTGAAAAAAGAGAAACAAATCGTGTAGGAGCCTTCATTAGGCTTTTTCCTACTACTATATTATTAACGCGGAATTCGAAGTGGGAATTCAATTAAAATAGTTTTGGATATGCAGAAAGGAGTGTTATATAAACTACCATTTTTTTCTGAATGTCAAAACTTATTCTTACTATTAAAATTACCGGCGCGGCGTCAAAACCCATTTTGTACAATTCATAATTTAAGTTAATTTAAATGAAAAAATTATATACTACTTTACTTTAATCACACAAACAACATAACAACTTTTCGGCTCGTCCGCCGGAATAAAAGATGCTGGAACGCGAGACCGCCCGTCCGCATATCAATTTTGGAACCACCCGTTCCATTTGGTCATCATGATTGCTGGAACACCTGAACAAGTACACCACTGGCTGATGGAACCATGGTTGCCCTCAACCTCACCAATATTTTGCAGCAGCAAAGAAAGTAGAATAGGGGAGTCAAGGAATCGAAGGCTAGTCATTGTTGCGGTAAATTTTACCGTAACAAATCCCACCCTTTCCTCCCAAGAAATGTGTTTACTTTTCAAAAAAAGTAAACCATTTCTTAAGGCTGACTCTAGGAAAAAAGTTTTTCAAAAGTTAAGGTTGACGACACAACATAAAGTTTTCATCATAAAACTAATGAAAAAAAAAAAAATGGCACGGTTAAAAAAAGTTCTTAAAATAAAAATTGATGACAAAAAAAACGAAATTCAAAAATAAAACAAAAGAAAAGATAAAGGGACTTACACATCAATATCAACATAAGGTTTTTAATCCCTTACGAGCCACGTCCCTCGATCTTTACCCTTATCGTCAATTAGTAAATATATCCAAGGAGAAACACGTTTACTAATTTTAAAAGGTCCCACAAACTTGGTGGCCAACTTCGCCGCATAATAGTTTGCTGCGTCAGATAACGTAAAGTTACGTCGCCAAACCAATTCGTTCGGGAGATATTGAACATCTCTCCGACGAAAGTTATAATTTTTCGCCGTGATTTTGCTAGCTAACTCTAACCTTTTTCCTATCTCTTCCCTAAGCTTTCTAAATTGTTCCCTAGTATCCACCGTATTTTCGCCTCTAACATACGGAGTGGTGGTTAAGGAGTCGTGATGGTATCTCAGACGAGGATTCAGACCCTTGGGTAAATAAAATGATTTCAGCGGTAAATTCAAATCGCCTTACATATCCAGCCTGGCGAGTTGAGCAAGGTGAGTTGTTCAAACTCGTGAAGGAAAATTACGTTATTGTACATGAGAATAATCAAGAATGGAAGACAGTGATAGGGAAAAATGATAGGTTAGCTATTTTACAGGAATACCATGATGGCCCTCTAGCGGGACACGTGGGCGTTAGGAAAAGTTTTGCCAGAATCGGGGCATACTTTTACTGGCCAAAGATGAGGGCCGATATAACCAAGTTTGCCAACAAGTAAAACCGGTGAATGAGAAACCAGCCAAATATTTTAACAGTGGTGAATATCACCCCGTTGAAATTGTCTGGCGTAGGAACTTTTCGTTGTCGGATGCCGCGAATTATTATGCAGCCAAATTAGCACCGAAGTTTTTCGGCCCGTTGCAGATAAAGAAGCGTGTGTCACCTTGGACATACATATGTCTTACAAGATAGTATTGGTAAAGAACGCGGAACTTGGCACGTTAAGGATTTAAAACCGTATACCGATGCATCCGAGAATTGATTTGTTTCAATTTTAGAGTAACTTATTAGTTTTTGTTGATTTTTTTTTTATAATTTACATCTACATTTACATTTACATTTTTATTTTTCGTTTTGATTTTTTTTTTTGGTGGAAAAAATCCCTTTTTCACTAATTCTTTACCTTGGTAAATAAGTTACATAAAAGTAAGCACATTTCACAGTTGAATCCTGGTAGCCATCAACCAGTGGCCTGCTCTTAAGTATTTTGGAAAAGCAACCAAAGCAGATCTGCGTGAGTCGTAACAATCTATATCAACCAAAAATCAATTGTGTGACGGGTGGTCCACAAAATTATTGAGTGTGTGGTGGATGGTCCACACAAACACCGCCTTAAGTGACAGACAGGTGGTCTGGTCTTGTTCTAATCAAGAATTGGCACGGGCGACACTTGGTCCCCGATTGCAGATGTGACTCAGTATGAGAATGGCTGAATGTCCAATGTAACCTTATTGAAATATTTTATGTACAAGATGGAACGTTAACCATAGTCCTTTCCCTTAATCTGCGCAAAAGTCCAACGATTTAGAGTAGAATCGCGAAGTAGGGAAGGACCGCCAAACTCTTCTCTCCGATACTTTAATCATGGAAATAAGCTTTCCATCGATTTTCACGAAAAGTAATCTTACATTCGTGCCCGAGGAGGAAAAATGCATACGGTCATAAACTTAAATTTCTTTTCGAACTTTCCAAAACTTTCTTTAATTTTGATGGGTAGGATGGCTGAATGCATCCACTGAGTTCTCGCCCTTTGGAAGTCATACCAAAGGACAGCAAATTCAGTGGCAATCATTGTATATCAATTTGCATAGTACTATCATCACGATGATTTTTGAGTTGTGCGCTGTGGTCGTCTGAGGGCGCACTTGTATATACACAGAAACAGCAACCAGAAAATTAGTATGCGCTGTGATCGCTTGGGGCCGACGTGGTGGAACGTGCTGATGATAGTACCTACTATGCAAATTTATATACAATGGTGGCAATGACAATGCAGAAAGCTGGGGTGTAAAGTGCGAGTGGGATAGGTGGTGGGGTCCCAACTGCGTTCCACTCACTCTCCCAAATATGCGGGGTGTAGCTGAATGATGACGCGATCGAGATCCACGCTTTCTGATTGGCTGAAAGCACTTGCGCATTGGAAAAAAGAAGAGGGCGTCCAGGCAAGGTGGAAGCCTGTAAGAGCACTTCTTACCCGTCCTGGTAGCGAACCGATGGTTCGGAGAAAAACTTAAAAAGAAATTTTTGGAAAATTTGGAAAAAAAGAAATCTGAGTGAAAAAAAGTTACTCTTTACTTTTTTTATTTACCGTGTTGGAAAAAGGTTAAAAAAAAAGAAGGGAAGTGGAAATTGGTGAAGAAGACTTGGGAAGATCAGGAAAAATAAGAAGGAAAATTGACCCCGGCTAGGAGGATTTGGCAAGCTAAGTATTGGTTTTTTTTTTTAATTTTGGTACCTTTACTTGTGCGTTCGAATTTCGTTCAAAAATTGGTTGGAAAATAGTTTAATCGTTTGACTTATTTTCCGTGAAAATTTTTTCCGATAAAGCGGAACTCGCGACCCGTTAAAACCGTTTTTGTTCTTTCGGGACAAAAGCGTTAACGGTCCATCTTCTTTTGTTTAAATTGTCTAAAAGATCTTGGGTTTTTATCCTGCTTTTGTAAGGTTTCCCAAGAAAAATGTCATTCCATTAAAAATTCTTTATTTTAAATCATATTTTTTTGTTCTTTTCTTTTGAAGATTCAATCACCGTCGCATCAGCTCCGAAAGGTTTGAGATTTCCTTTATATCAGAAAAAATCGCTGGCGCCCATTTTCATTCCATTTCAGGAACACCCAGATCTTATTTTTTTACAGACTTAAATGTCTAGTTTTACTCTAAAATAAATACAACACGAATCTTTCTTATTAAATCCTTCTTTAATTAGTAACAAAACTTATGGGGTTTTCCATGGGTAATCCAGATTTCGATCAAAAAATTGATTTTTTTTCGTGGCCCATGGAATACAATTGGAATTGATTTTTTTTTGTCATTGTATTGGTGTAACTTCGTGTACGTTTAAACGTATATTTATTTACAAAATCGTTTACAAAATCTGGAACCCGATTTTGTTTTCTTTTTGAAATAGAATTTTCATCACATCAAAAAAATTTTCACCGCTTGATTTTTTTCAGAAGAAGAAGTTGATGAATCTACCAATTCATTAAAAATTGCTTCCATTTTTTGTAAAATTTATTTGTTTAATAGATGAAAACTCAAACAAAACCAAAACAAATTACAAATAAAAATAAAAACTTGTATCTGTCAAGCTAACAGCTGAAAGTTGTATTAGTATTAGTGCAAAGAGGGGTAAATCTGCCGAAAAATCCAGATCTGCAGATTTGATCTTAGTTAAAAAATAAATCAATTTATTTTGCCCCATGGAATGCAAAAACAGGGGAAATTTGATTTTTGACTGATCTGGATCAAAAATAAATTGATTTATTTTGCCCATGGAAAACCCCATTAGTAACAAAACTTGTCTTTCTCAATCGGCGTCCTTTATAATAATAATGGCGGTTCGTTTTTTTTACAAAGCCATCTGCTCTTTTCTTTGTAGCTTTTGTATTACTTGAAGTTGGTTGTAATTCAGGACAGTGAGTTCGAGATGGCGTTGGCAGCAGCTTTTTTGTTAAGCTCATGTTACATTTACGTTATTTTTAGTTTCGGATATGCAGAAAGGAGTGTTATATAAACTACCATTTTTTTCTGAATGTCAAAACTTATTCTTACTATTAAAATTACCGGCGCGGCGTCAAAACCCATTTTGTACAATTCATAATTTAAGTTAATTTAAATGAAAAAATTATATACTACTTTACTTTAATCACACAAACAACATAACAACTTTTCGGCTCGTCCGCCGGAATAAAAGATGCTGGAACGCGAGACCGCCCGTCCGCATATCAATTTTGGAACCACCCGTTCCATTTGGTCATCATGATTGCTGGAACACCTGTTTTATTGCTTTTGCAACATATTGGCTAAGTACACCACTGGCTGATGGAACCATGGTTGCCCTCAACCTCACCAATATTTTGCAGCAGCAAAGAAAGTAGAATAGGGGAGTCAAGGAATCGAAGGCTAGTCATTGTTGCGGTAAATTTTACCGTAACAAATCCCACACTTTCCTCCCAAGAAATGTGTTTACTTTTCAAAAAAGTAAACCATTTCTTAAGGCTGACTCTAGGAAAAAAGTTTTTCAAAAGTTAAGGTTGACGACACAACATAAAGTTTTCATCATAACAGTAATGAAAAAAAAAAAAATGGCACGGTTAAAAAAAGTTCTTAAAATAAAAATTGATGACAAAAAAAAACGAAATTCAAAAATAAAACAAAAGAAAAGATAAAGGGACTTACACATCAATATCAACATAAGGTTTTTAATCCCTTACGTGCCACGTCCCTCGATCTTTACCCTTATCGTCAATTAGTAAATATATCCAAGGAGAAACACGTTTACTAATTTTAAAAGGTCCCACAAACTTGGTGGCCAACTTCGCCGCATAATAGTTTGCTGCGTCAGATAACGTAAAGTTACGTCGCCAAACCAATTCGTTCGGGAGATATTGAACATCTCTCCGACGAAAGTTATAATTTTTCGCCGTGATTTTGCTAGCTAACTCTAACCTTTTTCCTATCTCTTCCCTAAGCTTTCTAAATTGTTCCCTAGTATCCACCGTATTTTCGCCTCTAACATACGGAGTGGTGGTTAAGGAGTCGTGATGGTATCTCAGACGAGGATTCAGACCCTTGGGTAAATAAAATGATTTCAGCGGTAAATTCAAATCCCCTTACATATCCAGCCTGGCGAGTTGAGCAAGGTGAGTTGTTCAAACTCGTGAAGGAAAATTACGTTATTGTACATGAGAATAATCAAGAATGGAAGACAGTGATAGGGAAAAATGATAGGTTAGCTATTTTACAGGAATACCATGATGGCCCTCTAGCGGGACACATGGGCGTTAGGAAAAGTTTTGCCAGAATTGGGGCATAGTTTTACTGGCCAAAGACGAGGGCCGATGTAACCAAATATGTAAAGTTGTAAAGTTTGCCAACAAGTAAGTGAATGAGAAACCAGCCAAATATTTTAAAAGTGGTGGATTACTTCACAAAGTTTCCATTCCTGTTTGCGTTGCGGTCGGCCACTGCTAAGGCCATAGTTAGGGAATTAGAGGATAACGTTTTTGGCATACCTAAGGTGATCGTGATAACGGTCCCCTGTTTCGATCTAAGGAACTGAAGACGATTTGCCAGGCGTACCGCCCATTACCACCCGCAGGCGAATCCTGCGGAGAGGACAATTAGATCCTTAAGACTACGGTAAGGGCATACGTTGCTGAAAACCACAGAGTGTGGGATTTACAACTCAGTAAGGTGGCGTTTCGGCGTGTTTCGCTAATTACAAGCAGCACCGAAAAGATCTGCTGAAGCCTACAATCTTCGACGGCGTGATGTTCAATATCCCCCCGGTGAAATTGTCTGGCGTAGGAACTTTTCGTTGTCGGATGCCGCGAATTATTATGCAGCCAAATTAGCACCGAAGTTTGTCGGCCCGTTGGAGATAAAGAAGCGTGTGTCACCTTGGACATATGTCTTACAAGATAGTATTGGTAAAGAACGCGGAACTTGGCACGTTAAGGATTTAAAACCGTATACCGATGCATCCGAGAATTGATTTGTTTCAATTTTAGAGTAACTTATTAGTTTTTGTTGATTTTTTTTTATAATTTACATCTACATTTACATTTACATTTTTATTTTTCGTTTTGATTTTTTTTTTTGGTGGAAAAAATCCCTTTTTCGCTAATCCTTTACCTTGGTAAATGTGTTACATAAAAGTAAGCACATTTCCTAGAAGGTAAGGGTGGGATTTGCTGCGGTAAAATTTACAACAGCAAGTTTCATTTACCTATTCAATCTTCACCAATCCATTTTTAACCTTCCTTCTCAGAAAAGTTTGAAGAGTTCAGTTAAATCCTGGTAGCCATCAACCAGTGGTCTGCTCTTAAGTATTTTGGAAAAGCAACCAAAGCAGATCTGCGTGAGTCGTAACAATCTATATCAACCAAAAATCAATTGTGTGACGGGTGGTCCACAAAATTATTGAGTGTGTGGTGGATGGTCCACACAAACACCGCCTTAAGTGACAGACAGGTGGTCTGGTCTTGTTCTAATCAAGAATTGGCACGGGCGACACTTGGTCCCCGATTGCAGATGTGACTCTGTATGAGAATGGCTGAATGTCCAATGTAACCTTATTGAAATATTTTATGTACAAGATGGAACGTTAACCATAGTCCTTTCCCTTAATCTGCGTCCAGGCAAGGTGGAAGCCTGTAAGAGCACTTCTTACCCGTCCTGGTAGCGAACCGATGGTTCGGAGAAAAACTTAAAAATAAATTTTTGGAAAATTTGGAAAAAAAAAAGAAATCTGAGTGAAAAAAAGTTACTCTTAACTTTTTTTATTTACCGTGTTGGAAAAAGGTTAAAAAAAAGAAGGGAAGTGGAAATTGGTGAAGAAGACTTGGGAAGATCAGGAAAAATAAGAAGGAAAATTGACCCCGGCTAGGAGGATTTGGCAAGCTAAGTATTGGTTTTTTTTTAAATTTTGGTACCTTTACTTGTGCGTTCGAATTTCGTTCAAAAATTGGTTGGAAAATAGTTTAATCGTTTGACTTATTTTCCGTGAAAATTTTTTCCGATAAAGCGGAACTCGCGACCTGTTAAAATCATTTTTGTTCTTTCGGGACAAAAGCGTTAACGGTCCATCTTCTTTTGTTTAAATTGTCTAAAAGATCTTGGGTTTTTATCCTGCTTTTGTAAGGTTTCCCAAGAAAAATGTCATTCCATTAAAAATTCTTTATTTTAAATCATATTTTTTGTTCTTTTCTTTTGAAGATTCAATCACCGCATCCGCTCCGAAAGATTTGAGATTTCCTTTATATCAGAAAAATTCGCTGGCGCCCATTTTCATTCCATTTCAGGAACACCCAGATCTTATTTTTTTACAGACTTAAATGTCTAGTTTTACTCTAAAATAAATACAACACGAATCTTTCTTATTAAATCCTTCTTTAATTAGTAACAAAACTTAGTAACAAAACTTGTCTTTCTCGATCGGCGTCCTTTATAATAATAATGGCGGTTCGTTTTTTTTACAAAGCCATCTGCTCTTTTCTTTGTAGCTTTTGTATTACTTGAAGTTGGTGGTAATTCAGGACAGTGAGTTCGAGATGGCGTTGGCAGTAGCTTCTTTGTTAAGCTCATGTTACATTTACGTTATTTGCAAACAAAACCGATCAAATAAATTACAACTCAGCCAATCTGACCTTGATTGACCTCAATAACTGTAGCTCCTAACAGTCAGTTGCCGCGACCCCCGAATCCCGCACCGGTATTACCCATCGTATGGCAGCTGCGTCAGCTGGCAGTTGTCGACATCCCTGATGACGTATCTATCATTTGGCAAAACTTTGTGCATGACATAAGGTCATCTGTATTTTGGTATAAACTTTTTGTTGGTCCCTACTGTGGACTGAGGTGTCATGATGCCTCACTACTACAAAATCACCAACTGAATACAGCTTCGCCGGTACACTGTGTTTCAAAAAGTATTGTTCATTAATTCATTATACTCCTGCGACTTTTTTATGGCATTAGATGCCTGTAGCCTAATTTCACTATAATCGCGCCCCTCTTTACTGTTAAGTTTGTCATCTAAGTGTTCAGTTAGTTCATCGACTATTTTCCCACGCTGGTAAACACCAAAATGTAATTTACAAGGGACTCCTTTGTGGTGTTACGGTAAATTTTACCGCAACAAAAACCAGCCTTTGGCCGTTTTCCCTTTTTCCCTAGTTGTGGCTGCAAAATATCGGCGAAGTTAAGGGCAACCATGGTCTCATCAACCACAGGTGTACCTAGCCTTTATTTTGCAAAAGCAATCAAATACAGGTGTACGAGTTCGAGAACGAGTTCTTTCGACGAGGTCGAAAATGCCGGTGGATGAGCCGAAGAAGTGAGAGGTCGGGCGGACCCTTAACTTCAACAACAACTTTTCTAATCATCTATTTTTTTTGTTTATATACATTTTTAGTATTAACGTAGTTTAAATTTCTTTTCTTTCAAAAATTTAACGTTCATTAATTTAATTTATTTACATATACAGGGTGAGTCATGAGCAATGCGACAAAATGCTAGGGCGTGTAGGTTGCGTTGAGACAAGAAAAAAATCGTATGGGAGGGGGGGGTCTATTCCCCCCCGTTTAGCCGGGAGGGGCAATTTTCGGAAAAATTGACTTAAAATGGAAAAAAAATTATTTAAAATCAACGGCTTCATTCAAAATGCTATGCGATACCTTTTTGAAAAGCTAAAAACTTTTTCTTTCATTCTGTGTTTAAATAAATCTATTCTAAGAAATAGTTTTTGAAATATTAATTTTCAAAGTCAAAATTTTGAAAAAAAAAGTGGAAAAAAAATATTCAAATTAATTTTTTTCAAAATTTTACGTAATTAAGTGCTAATTTTAATTTCAAAATTAAGTGCTGTTATTAATCCTAATTCAAAATCAGAAAACCGGATGCAAAAAATTTATGTCGTTCTCAAGAAATTAAAAGAATTCTAAAGCTAAAAATAAAAAATTAATGATCGCTAAACTTTTTAAAACAAGAAAATGATGATTTGCTTTATTTATAAGTCCTTCCAATAAAAAATATAGTAAAAATAAAAGGATTTTTTAAAGCAAATCATCATTTTCTTGTTTTAAAAAGTTTAGCGATCATTAATTTTTTATTTTTAGCTTTAGAATTCTTTTAATTTCTTGAGAACGACATAAATTTTTTGCATCCGGTTTTCTGATTTTGAATTAGGATTAATAACAGCACTTAATTTTGAAATTAAAATTAGCACTTAATTACGTAAAATTTTGAAAAAAATTAATTTGAATATTTTTTTTCCACTTTTTTTTTCAAAATTTTGACTTTGAAAATTAATATTTCAAAAACTATTTCTTAGAATAGATTTATTTAAACACAGAATGAAAGAAAAAGTTTTTAGCTTTTCAAAAAGGTATCGCATAGCATTTTGAATGAAGCCGTTGATTTTAAATAATTTTTTTTCCATTTTAAGTCAATTTTTTCGAAAATTGCCCCTCCCGGCTAAACGGGGGGGAATAGACCCCCCCCCCTCCCATACGATTTTTTTCTTGTCTCAACGCAACCTACACGCCCTAGCATTTTGTCGCATTGCTCATGACTCACCCTGTATACAAAATGGGTTTTTAACATCGCGTAGTAATTTCAATTTTTAAAATCACTTTTGTAGAACGACCAGTTGGACAAATGCTTCCCTCCATCTCTTCGAAAAAGTCTTAATATTTTCCCATTTCGAATTCCGCGCGTCAGAATAGATTAATAGGATAATGCCTAGTGAGGATCTTTTCTCGATTTTTTTTGATTATTTTCATTTTTCTCGAAAATTAAAAATAGTTGGGAGGGATCTGAACTTGGACCAACATCCAACAACTTGTTGAAACCGTGTGTGTGTGTGTGATTGTAAAGTTTCGGAGAGAGTCAACAACGGTGGCTTTCCTGATGAGCGTTAAGCTTCCAGGAAGCCGTGAGACCGTAACCGACAATCACGAAAGTGAATGCTTCTGTTGTATGAATGTGTGACTGATTGGAATGGACGAGGGAGGATAATGAGAGTTGGGAAATAGCTTGGAAGGCACTCTGTTGAGAGCTTACCAAGCGAATAGATTAAAAAGAAGTAATTTTCGAGAATTTTGGAAGAAAAAAGTTTAAGTTTAAGTTTATTTATTTAGTTTAATTAAACTGTTTTGGTTTTTAGTTTGTGATTTTACAAATTCGATAATCTTTCTTTCATATATATTTAAGTTGGTTTCATTTTTGGTATCCGCGTTTAAACTATTGAATAATTTGAATCCTTTATATATAAGAGAATTTTGCGTATTCGCATTAAGAAAATTAGGAAGCCTCAAATCATCTCCATTCCCCAGTGCATGTGATTGTGAGTCTTTTATAAATTTTACATTATATTAAATATTAATTTTTTTAAATTTTTCCACATCGTTTTTTGATCTACCGAACCAGATATTTTGGAAATAACATATTCACTTTTTCGTTTGGAGATTTCACTTTTATATTTATTTCGTATATCAGTATAATTTTTCCAATCTTCTTCCGAGCCACTTAACAACGCTTTTGTATATTTCAATATTTTTTTATTTTTAAGATTATTCAAAAATTCATTGAACCACTCATTTCCAACCGACGTAACTATTTTTTTTGTAACAAATGCAGAAACACTTTCATTTGTCTTTTCTAAAAAATTACTAGCTAGACAATTAGCATCACTTATATCTTGCCAATTTGTTAAATTATTTTCTAATATTTGAGTAAACAAGCTTTTTCTGTACTTGAAGTGTGAATATTCCTTCTGCTGTCTCTTATTTAAATCACAGTTTATATCGATAACAATTGTTTCATGATCACTTAATTTAAGATCCTTCACAGTTTCTGCCTTGATCAATGAACTGTTTGTAACAACATAATCAATTAATGTACTTGAGTTTCGAGTAATTCTGGTTGGTTCATCAATGATTTGCATACAAGCATTATCGCCTATTGTTTTTTCAACATTATTTTTATAAAAACTAGTAGGGGAAAACCAATCGATGTTGAAATCATCTACTATAACAATGTCTTTATTTAGGTCGTAAAGCTCATCCATTAATCCACCGAATTCATCACAGAATTCTCTACAATTTGAACTTGGGGATCTATACATACCAACAATAACACACGAATAGTTTTTAAAATAAAAATTGTTCACTGACCACCATAATTCCATGTTTTTGGAAATTTTTTTGATATTTTTTGATCGTATATTACTTCGTGCATATATTAATACCCCCCAGTATGGGCTGATACAGTATTACACCTGTCCACGAGCACAAAGTTATTTAAACTTAATTCACTGTTTTGGATATCTTTAGTCACATGCGTTTCCGATAATACTAAAGCATCAAAATCATTTTTTTTCAATTATAATTTCTAGTTCTGCAAGATTATTTAAAAAACCACATATATTAAAATAACAAACCCTTGCAGACTTTGATTGCTAAAATGCAGTTCTATTTTTTTGAATTTCAATTTTTTTTATAAAAACTTCGCAATCTTCACTCCTACAATCATGATTTATGTCAAGGTCTAAACAAAGCCTCGAATTCGCCAAAACACAGTTATTACATTTAAATGACAGACTTTTACAGATTTTTGCATCATGGTTATCGCCGCATTTAGCACACACTATTTCATTTCTACAATCCTGTGCATTGTGGTTATATCCCCAACATTTGTAGCATCGTTTATTCAAAACAGAATCCTAGACAACACATTTATCCCAACCTAAATTTATTCGCTTCTTTTCAATAATATTTCTATAACCTTCTGTTTCAATTGAAATTATCGCACTATAACTTTTTTTGTTGTTCTTTTCAACCGCATAAATTTTTAAGCACTTAATTTCACAGGTAATATTATTTTGTTTTTTAATAGATGACAATAGCTTTTCTTCACTCCACTTTTCATTTATTCCACATATCTTTAGGCATGGGTTTTGCTGGTATGGTACCGAAACTGTGTTTTCACTTCCTACTTTATCTTTAACTTCCTCATCAGTTATTTTTTCTGAACTGTCATCATTATTGTCTTTATGTTCACTTCCTATTATTTTCCGTGAACTACCACTACAATCATCATTCTCTTTAACTTCTTCTTCTATTATTTTTCGTGAACTTTCATCATCACACTCAATAATTGGGATAGCTACATCACTCTTATCGATAATTTTATTCACTCTTACATCAAGCGATGATGTTGATGGGTCTGTTTTTTGATTATGATCATCTTTTGTTTTTTTGATCTCTTTAACTTTTTTTTTAACAACAATAGGTTGATCTCTTCTCACAGACTCAGAATAAGTTATTGTCTTTATCTCACTGTTGCAAACTTTTCTAACTTCACTCTGCACAATTTCATTGTCTTCACTGAATTTGTTTACATTATATACATTTTTTTCAATACTAGTATTTTGATTTTCACCACTACATACTTTTTTAACTTCACTCAACAGTGCTTCTTTTTCTTCACTTAACTTGTTTACATTAAATAATATTTTCTCCATGATAGAATTTTGGTTCTCTAATTGATGCTTGTTTTCTTGTATGGCATTAGCCAATTCACCAACTTTTTCGAACATCATTTTTAAATACTTTTTGCAAACACTGCACATTATAAAGAATTCCTGGTTTCTCATTAATCATTTTAGCGTCATATTCAGACTGTTTCACACACTTAAAATGGAAAAAAGCTCCACAGATTCCGTTGCATGGTATATACGTCCCCCCTTTCAGGGATCCGTCGCACTCCTTGCACCAGCTGCTCATTTCACTTTTCACTCAATAACAGTTTTATCGCCGCTATTATTCGATTTTAATTTTAATTTCTTTAAATCAATTTATATTTTAAGTATTTTTTTCTTTTTTTGCACAATTTTTTTATGTTTTCATTGCTTCATTAACAACTAATGCAATAATTGAAACTTCCATAAATAAATTATGCCACAAGAACTTTGTGATAATCAATTATTTCTTAGCACTTATCAAACACGTACGTTGCCGCCAAGAAAAAAAAATCGAGAAGGAGGAAAATTTGTTTGAGTTTGAGGATAAAAAAAAAGCGAGGAAAAATATTAAGGATTCGAGGTGGGAAAATAGGAGTGAGGAAATTGAAGGAGATAGAGAAGAAGAAAGCATAAAGAAAGATAAGTAGATTTTTTTTTGATACCTACTTAAACATATTTAAACTTCGATATAATATATATATATATATTCGTGATTAAAAATATATATATATATAAGTATATAGATATTGTGCGGAATAATTATCGTGTCACGGTTATTGAAAATCGAAGTGTTGAAACCCCATTTTCTTTTACTTTTTTGGCTTATTAATTTCGTTGTTCTTTTTTTTTCTTTGTAATTTATTTTCTTTTGACTGGAAAACATTTTGGGTTTTAATCCAGGGATTTTCAATCCCACGGTTTCCCAAAGAAATAAAGCTAAAATAAAAATTAATTCGTGTTGTTCTTTTCATTTAAAATCGGTTCATTTACTATCAAGAATAGTTTTGGAATTTTCTATTTCGGTTTGAAAAAAAAATTCCTGGCTCCCACTTTTTATTGTAACGTACCCACTGTACTTACAATAAAATATTTTGTTTTGCGTTTCGACTTGATTGATTTAATAAATCGATCAAGTTTATCATTTGATAATAAAATTCTTCCACAGGAACCCATCCCAGCTGAGCTGCCGCGGTTACAGCTTCAACGAGCTGTAGTTGCACTTTTTCGTCTCCTCTTTGTGTCGTGTACGACTGTACGTACTCGGTTGAGTGCAAGTCGTTCGTGTTGTTTTTCGTGGCTTGCGTCGTCGTCGTCGTCGGTACGCAGCCGCCTCTTGTTTTTTTATTGAATTTATTTTAATAAATAATAATAATAATAATAATAATTTAATACATCCTTCCCTCGCGATCGCGTAAGAAAATTGTAACATTGGAGCTATGCGTTGTGTTGTTAATAACGTATTCAACCTCGGGCAACTTATTCGACCAATCTGAGTGATCAATAGGCTCGCTTAGTTTACTTAACATATCTTTTATAACTCGGTTTACCCGCTCTACTTGACCATTGGCTTGTGGTAAGGCAACTGCAACCTTAACATGATCAATGTTATGTCTCAGTAGATAGCTTGAAAATTCTAGGGAGGTGAAGCAAGTACCACGATCTGTTATGATGCGCCTAGGTCGACTATAATAGCTAAAGTATTTTTCCATTGAGGCGCAAACCTCTTTGTTGCTAGTCGAATTGACGGGATATAACCGTACGAACTTTGTGAAGGCATCAATAATAACTAAGATATGTTTTCGCTTTTACGTTAGGGCTGGCAAATGATCACTATACATATTGTGATCATTTGTTCTAGCTGGTGATGAGAACATAATACACTTCACGCAGTTTTGTATGAACACCTCGATCCTATCTTTCATACCTGGGAACCAATATTTTTTTCTTATCCGATTATAACACTTCTCTATACCTAGGTGACCAATCTTTTCGTGGATCATCCTGATCACGCATTGTCTTCCATTTCTTCGGGTACGTAAAGTAGTAAATTATCTGTGTCCAGCTTACGAAAGACAAGACCGTCCCTCAATTCATACTTTAGTAGTATCTCAGTCTCAAGTTGTCTTCTAAGTTTCTTGATTTTCGGATCCCTTTTCTGAGCTACCTGAATATAAAAGTCCACTTCATCTCTATTAATCGCGACGACACTGTGGTGTCTACTGAGTGCGTCTACATGGCCCATAGATGTGCCACTTCTATGCTGGATAGAATAATTATAATTTTCAAGTTCTGACGCCCATCTTGCTATTCTTGAGTTGACATGCTTTTTATTCAAGGTGAGTGTCAATAAATTACAGTCTGTAATAATCTTGAAGGTATACCCTTCTAAGTACACCCGACACCGTTTAAGCGAGTATATAATCGCTAGCGTTTCAAGCTCAAAGCTGTGACATTTGGACTCTGACGGGGTCGTTGTCCTCGAGAAATAGGCCACTGGGTGGAACTTCCTATCATTCTGGCGTTGCATGAGTGCAGAACCAAATCCGTGGCTACTTGCATCGCAATGTAACTCAGTTTCCCTTTGCGGATTAAAAATGGCTATGACTGGGGCGGATTGGTATCCAATTGGTACTCCGTAATTCCTCAAACGCTTGTAAACACTCACTATTAAAATCATACCTAACTTCTTTGCCTAGGAGGTCCAATAATGGCTTGGCTGTTTTTGAAAATAAAATAAATAAATAAAAAACAAAACGTCGAAAATATAAAAATAAACCTATACAAGACTGAAGCTCCTTCTGGTTCTTAGGTATCGGATAGTATTCTATAGATTGAATGTGTGCATTCGTAGAGCGAATACCAGAAGCATTAATTATATATCCTAAGTAATCGATTTCGTCATACCCAAATTTACACTTACACATTCTAAGCTCAAGTCCCTTTTCATAGAGTCTTTGCAAAACCTCATATAATATTACTAAGTGTGACTCAAAATCAGCGGTTGCTATAGCAATATCGTCAAGAGGTCCCTGCCTCTATCAGATCCTGAAATATCTGGTGAACAAATCGTTGGGAATCGGCTGGGACATTCCTCAACCCAAATGGCATTTGCAGATACTCATACTGTCCGTCTGAAGTTACGAAAGACGTATATTGTACAGAGTCATCTTCGACACCAACCTGGTTGAAGCCATTCTTCAAGTCGAGCAACGTAAACCATCGCTTGCCCTCCATATACTCGAGGCAGTTTTCAATCAGTGGGAGGGTAAAATTATCGCGAATGGTCTTTTTATTTAACGCGCGATAATCTATGCACATACGCAAATCACCACTCTTCTTTTTTGTCAAGACAATCGCTGAAGCGTACGGTGACTTGCTGTGACGGATTATTTTGCGTTTCACAGGTCGTTTATCTTTTTTCTCACCTCTCTTCTTTCATACACTGATAGTCGCCTTGGTGGACAATAAAATATAGTATAATCGTTAAGACGAATCTTCATCTTATAATTATGAGGGCTGCGTTCTACATTTATGGGATGTAAATATACCCTATCAATAACTGCTTTTAATTCGTTAAACTGGGTTGGAATCGGCTAAGGTGATTTTTGATTGTCACCTTTGTGATCATAAAAAGTGATCAAACTAATTTTTGCGTCTGTGTAAGGTGATCACCAAATTTTGTTTAGAATTTGGTATCACTTTAAAAGAAATTCACTGACGTTTGTTACAATTTCAGTGGTTGTATTCAAAAACCGATCTGAAGCTATCCGGACAAGTTTGTGTTGTTGTAATACTATGTAAAATACAGCTGTTGCAATAACAACTCAAAGGAATCTGAAAAATTTTTAGATGCGGATAGCATATGTGAATCAATCGCGAACGTGGGCATTTATTACCGTTTGTGTCTGCCGGCAAATAGATTTGTGTTGTCTAGTTGATAAGGGTTTAAAAAAAAACACAAAAATGTAAGTAAAAATAATATTTTACACTTAACTCATAAATTAGTTATTTAAAAATGTGAAATTTTTATCAATAAAAAAAACAAGTTATAATAAATAGGTATTTATATGTGAACAAATATATAGCACATATGTGTACTTACTTTGGACTTGGAAGATCACGAATGTTTATTTTATTGCGGAGGTTAATCCTCAAGAGCCGGACATTTCTATTATGATTAATATTTTCATTTTCAGCATTTTCAGAAGGTAAAATCAAAGGCACAAACACATTCATATTAAGGGTATTCATGCAACTAGATAATTTTCCGCTTTGCAGAAAGATATAATTTTCCGCTTTATGTTTGCATGAGCACCCCATAAGAATTCTTGCATAAATGTGAGAAATAATCAGCTGTCACAACTAAACGTCACAAATTACTTCTCGAAACTTTATGAGGTTTATTCCTTCGCTTTCTGCATCAATTCTGTGCGATAAATTTATCTGGTTTGCAGAATATTTTTCCCATACAAATTTTGACAGCTCGTTTCTGCGGAGATAAAATTATCTGGTTTCCGAGGTTTATGCGAGTTTTCCACCGTTGCATGAATACCCCTATTGTCTTGAAATTTCAGCAACTAAAAATAAAAATGAATTTCCAATGAAAGTAACAACTAAAGAGCTGTCACCAGAAAAAGTCACCAAATCGTGATTGTCACCGGTGACTATCACCTTACCCAGACCGAATTTGTTGATTGTGACTGTAACCTATCACAAATCACCTTACCCGATTCCACCCCTGGCTTTTTCCTAACCGCGGCCAAATATCTATCTCTAATTCTGACATACCTGTATCTATAGCACACATTTGTGAGAAACAAAGATCGTAATTTTCAACACAATGAACTGAGACACATTGGCCACGTTCACAAAGTTATCTAATGCAATCCAGATTGGTTTGTGTTGTTGTAATCTCTTGAGAAAAAACAGCTGATTATAAAACATCTGTTCTCAAAAAAAAAATCTCAACCGATCTAAAAAATTCTCGTGTATTCAGCTATCTGAAGAGAAATGTCACAAACAGCTGACTTGAATTCAAATCACACAGCTAAGTTAACCTATCCGGTTTTAGTCGTTCACAAACATATACGGATACTCGAGTATCTGAGATAGCATATCTCAGCGCAATGTGAATGCGGCCATTGACACTCTGTATCTTTATCGACATCAAACAGCGAACTCTCAGCACTACCAGCTGACACAACTCTACTACTGACTGAAGACCTACACTCAACATACGATGGGGTCATCGATGCGCCACAACAACTAACTATTTTATTCGAATCAACAAAATCAGGTGCACGAACACACGAACGTTTAGGATGTGAATCTTTATTTTTACACAAATTAACATTTTTGTTCTTAATATTGGATTTAATTTGCCTCAAGTGGATGTCAAATTCTCGTAAGAAATCACAGCCCCAGGATCAACGGTAAAGGCATCGAGTCATCTGGAAGAACGTAGAGGGATATTTTGTGAATTCTGTTTCCAAATATGGTGTAAGTTTGGATAATACCGTACGACTGGATTTTTCCACTGCCAATCCCTGAGTAACTCGTTGATTCTAGCTCGCTCGACAACTTGACACCACTGGGCACTAATGAACGTCGGATAATACTAACCGCACTGCCAGTATCAAATAAAGAAAAAACATTCGTAAATTCAGTACACCGAGTTTGATCATTATAAAAGGCTACACTTACCGTTTGCATGGCATTTATAGTTCCTGCCACCTCGTCCTCATCGTCTGAATTTGTTAATAGGCGTGTGACTGCGGCGACAATCTTCTGATGTTTTCGTTGTGCTTTCGGGCCGGTAGATTGCGCTACAGATGAAGCACGCATCAATTGGTCTAGGTGGTCTAGGACAGCTGCCCTTGTAATCGCCAAATCGGCTACAGTTGTAACATCTGACTTCGGAGAGGTTTTGTTGCCTCGCAACAGTGCTTGACTTCGGTTTAATTTAATTTGGCTTAATTCAAGCATAATTCTTATACATATATAAAAATATAAACAACAATCTTAAAACTATGAATCTAAATTAACTTAATGATAGTAAAAAAAAAAAAAAAAAAAATAACAATACATAACAATAATTAAGTCGGGAATGTAGGAGAGGAGAAAAAGATAGTTATTGGAGAGCATTCTTAAGGGCGGTTTTTGAAAGGGTAAGATCAAATATACAAGAATTATTCGCTTTTCTCAGCATTCTTGTGAGTGGTTCATTTTGGCCGTACTCGGTTCGGTGAAAGGGTATATGAAACAGTGGTATTGACCTAAGACAGCGATAATTTACGTTGCACTTGACTTTGTTAAGTAAGTCAGCACAGTCAATACCTCCAGTTACTAACTGATGAAGAAAGAGTAGGTTAGCATTATCACGACGTTTGCTGAGGGTTTGCAAATTGATAAGTAAAAGACGGTTCTCGTAGGGAGGCAGAATGAATGGGTCATCCCATCCAAGGCCCCTCAGAGCAAATCTAACAAATCTGCGTTGAACGGATTCAATTCTCTGAACGTGGATATGATGATAGGGTGACCAGACCTGGGACGCGTACTCTAGCAGAGGCCTAACAAAGGTTATATATAGGGATTTTGTGACGTAGGGATCTGAGAATTCCTTGGACCAGCGTTTAATGAATCCTAAGGTTGAATTAGCTCTATTAATAATAGATTCATAATGAGCTCGGAAATTCAGCTGATTATCACAAAGAACCCCCAAGTCGCGAATGGAAGTAACGACAGAAATTTGTTCATTATTTATGTAGTAACAACGGTGAGGAAGAGGAGGGCGTTTGCGGGAGTAAGTAATAGATTGACATTTGGTAATATTTAGCTCAAGGAAATTATGACGACACCAGGTATAGAAGTTATTTAAGTCTTCTTGTAGTAATTGAGAATCCTCCGTATTTTTAATCCGTTTAGAGATACGCATGTCGTCTGCATAAATCTCCAGGTCAGATCCTACTAAAGTAAGCTCGACGTCGTTAATACTTAGCAAGAAAAGCAGAGGGCCGAGGTGACTCCCTTGCGGGACGCCAGATTTTGAGTATATAGGGTTGGAGGTATTAGCCCTGAACAAAACTGTATATATCCTATCATCCAAATAAGATTTGACCCAAGATATAAACAGAGGTGGGAATCCATACGATTTTAGTTTAAAGATTATTATATTGTGGGAAATTTTTTGCTTCGTCGGCGACTGCGGGCGTTGGTTCGGTGTTCAAACCAATCATCTTGTCGTGCAAGGTCTTCAATTCTCCTTATGAAGCTCCTGGGGGAAACTCCACTTCGGCTGCATTGAGTCATCATTTCTTGGTCACTGATTTGAGTAGACATGATGAAATTCTGTTGTTTTTTCGGTTGAACCCCATACCTGAGATTTAATGTCTAGTTTTACTCTAAAATAAATACAACACGGATCTTTCTTATTAAATTCTTCTTTAATTTGTAACAAAACTTGTCTTTCTCGATCGGCGTCCTTTATAATAAAAATGGCGGTTCGTTTTTTTTTTTACTAAGCCATCTGCTCTTTTCTTTGTAGCTTTTGTATTACTTGAAGCTCATGTTACATTTACGTTATTTGCAAACAAAACCGATCAATTAAATTACATTACAAGACATTTAACTTGTTTAAATTATGAAATTGTAATAATTTATTGCTTTGTCATTGTGTAGACTCGAAATTTGACTTTTATTTGGAACGTATTCATCAAAAAAGAATAGTTCTGGGGCCCTATTACGTAAAACGAAACGAAAGTCAAATAAACGATACTGGAGTAAACGATAGTCACGACAAAGAGTGATTATGTAAAACGAAAAAGGCGTTAGAAAGATGTTGCCAAGTGAAAACATAAAAAACTATTTTTTTTTTGAAGCGGAACCTACTTCACGCTTGTTTTTGATTGTTTTGATTGGCTATTGGGCAAATAATTTTTCGCAACACCTGGGTTGCGTTCCATAAAAGCTATGAAGAAATCCAATTGCTTTGATTGTGTTGATTGTTTTGGTAGCCTATAAAATAAATATTAACCTAAAATGTTAATTTTCACTATGCTATGATATATTTCACTTTTATTATATTCCACTATGATTATATTTTACTTAAAAAAAAATTACCGGCGGTCTGCAGGCACAAATTATTTTATAAGAAATTATGAACGATAACGAAAGCTTTACGACTGCCAAATGTCAGTCGTTAGTAAAAACGATTATCGTTAAATTTCGTTTTACGTAATCGCATTTTATCGAAAACGATAGAGTTTCAACGAGTATCGTTTTACATAATAGGGCCCCTGGGGGGTTATTATGAAAAACGATAATCGTTTTTAATACGGAGTATTTGTGAAATTGCGATTACGAAAAACGATTGCAGAAACGCGTATTTGTAAAATTGCGATTACGAAAAACGAGAATCGTAAAAAAACGATACTCGTATTTTTATTTACGAGTGCCTTCAAGCACTCGTTCAGCTTTTGTTTTGGCGGGTTACTGTCAAGTGTCAAACATTATTGTGTTTTGGTTTTTTTTTTTTGGTTTGGTTCTCATTTTGATGAGGGAGAAAAAATGTAAGTTAAATAATAAAAATAATGGTGAAAAAACATAAAAATAAGATATTTCTAATATTTAGGCCTACAACGAATGCTAAACAAATAGACTTGATGGTAGCTTTCATGGAAAGTAATCCAAATGTTGCTAAAAATTGACATTTGTAAATAGGTGTGAAGTTAGTTGCGTTTATAAAAAAATACCATTTTTCATTTTTGGCTGGCAACATTTTCTTGATTCCATTTTCGTTTCCCAAAATCGCTCTACGCCATGAGTTTCGTTTTTCTGGGTTTCGTTTTTTCTGCCGTTCGTTTCGTATTTCATAATAAGGCCCTGTTTGTATACTTTCGTAGAAATACCTTACTGATACTCGGCAGAAGACTTATCGACAGGAGATTTGCCGGATTGGAGTTGTCCTTTCCATTTTTCGGGAGAGGATGAACCACGGCTGTCTTCCTCTGCACCAGTGTGTCAACTGCATCCTAAGGAAAATGTTGTAGTACAAAATTGGATATACCATCGAACTGGAGCTCTACCTTCGTAACTAAAGGTAGAACTATAATTGTCGGACGTGGTGGAAGCTAATGTTAAAACCGAACGAAAATTAGCTTTCCAAACAATCAAATGGAGAAGTCAATATTATGTGCTTCCACCCTTTTGAGTTTTGTATCTATCTTTCAATTCACTTTCGCAGGAGCGGTCGCTGAGCGCTCTTGCTATCGATAGCGAAAGTTAACGGAGCCTAACGAAAGGTACCCAATCGCAATAATGGTTGCGTCATATAAATTTCTCGTATTCGCCTCGTTTCTTACGACCACTTCAGCTGACGTTCGACGATTATAGTCCTACCTTAACCGGGAACTGATCTTATTTCGCTCGCCGTCGTCGCCAAGTTGTCTTCATTGAACCTGGTGAAATCGAGGTTCACCGGTCGCCATTGCGTGAAGCCGTTACGAAGGTAGAAGTGGTGAAGCAAGGCTCTGTTCTCCAAATCGTGGTTCGGGCGAATGCTAGCATTTATTTGTACATTTGCTGGAAAGCAGCACCCACGGCCTCCACTTTCTCCTGTGGATCTCCGACAATAAAGAGGTCATCGTCCAAGACGGCTTCCTCTGTCTCTATCGTTATCTGGAGCTTAAGACACGGAAGGTCGTTTTGATCATTCTTTCTACATGATTAATATGTCGATTTGTGGAAACATACTCGGTTCGCTACTCGGGTCAACTGAACAGCCTGTAGTTATCCTAGATAAACTGATTGATGTTTTTAATCGACGACTTCAGCGTCCTAATCTCCAGATCATGTCGGTCAGTAAACCGTCGGTACAAGAGTTTAAGTCTTGTCAGTAGTCTACTTTTTTGTCTGTGTAAAGACTTATGTTAATGACAAATCGTCAAAGAAAAAGCAATACAAATGCTCATGTAGCTCATGAGCAGTCGAAACATACTAAAGTAAATGACAGCCACGAGGCATTCTTTTAAAATTGATTTCGCAGGCAACACATTATAGCCGCGCTTGTTATGTCAAACAGTATTATTTAAATAACTCTGTAACTTTTAAATAAGACTCAATAAAGAAAATCTGAATCTGTCTGTGTAAAGTTCCGGTACATTTCGATCGCGTTACTTCTTTGCATTATGGTATTCTCTTCATAGTTTTTGTATTGTTTCGTCCATTATTTCTAAGTATGAGTCAATTTCTTTAATTTGTTAGGTATTTAATATTCGCACGAATTTGGCTCGATAAGGCAACAGGTCCAGATAGAAATCGCTTCTTGGAAACGATGGCCTGTTAGTAGCCAGAAGGTCGAGCATATACTCAATGCTGTGTTCGCAGTTCCAATCGAACAAATGGCCACCTCTTGGATTTTGAACTTGATTTACTAGATCTGAATGTATGTCATTGAAGTCACCGCCCATGAGACAATAATTTTCTACCGAGTTCAGTTGTAAGTGCTGAAAAAGTTTGTCGAGCTCTGATAAAAAGGCAATTGGCTGAGGTGAATCCGATGCACAAGCCGATTCCTATAGCTTTAGACATATATTTGTTGCACGCCAACCTAGAATATACATCAAAAACAGGTACAACAAAGAAACCGATATCTGTTTTTTATGTTTTCTTCTTTGTTTGACATATTTACTCCGTTTTTTGTTTATGACTATCGCAATATAATTCTATTTCGCTCCTACCTGCGATACCATGATTAATATACACAAAGTTTTTGTTGCCGAGTAAATTAAACAGTACTCAAATACTAAACTATCTTTATGAAAACAAATATATATTTTTGGAATTTGCATTTTATTGTATTTCTATATGTAATATATATATTTTTATTTAATCAAATGCATGAAGTGTACAATAATGTTGGATTTATTAACTTTCTTAGTTCAATAATTTTTTTGTGAAATATTTTGTGTCGTAACGCTTTTTTTGTGTTTGTTTTCTTTATGTTTAAATGTATACAATTTTTATTATGTATGTTAAATTATTCAGCATTTGGAAGCAAAATTTTCTCCCTTTCCAAATTTTTGTATAAAATAATAATATTTTTGTGTTTTTTTTTTTTTTTGATGAGTATTTTTAAATAAGCATTTTATTTTTCATATTACAGTAAATGGCTATGATTTTATAGAATATCGATATATAAGTGAAAAATAAGATTTCAAATATTTTTTATATAGCCTGGAATGTACTTGATGTATTTAATATTCTTTACGACAATTTACGGTGAAAATTTCGTTTTTTTTCCTAAATAAATAATTATATATATTTAAACATAAGATATCTGCGGCAGTTCATAGAATTTACAGACTTAATAAAATAATCTTAACGTATAAAACTTAATATCTATTAATATTAATAATAATAATACAATTTTTCAAAAGATAAAAAAAATATTGCAATTTGAATTATTTTGTGAAATAAGATTCATAAAAGTTATTTTTTATTTATTAAAATAATTAAAAGTTAAAAATATAGATGTAGGTTATCAACAAAATACTGAAACAAGAAATAAAGTTAAAATGTATTTTATTTAAGATCAATAATCAGTGCTAATTTTTATTTATAAATCAAAGGCCATATATGTAATAGTTTTTTAATATGACCAAAGCAATTTAAAAGTAATTATATATATATATATATTTAATTCAAAGATGGTACACATTGTCGGTATAAAAAAATGTTTGATTTTATTTTTTAGCGGTAGAATTTGACTTCAGCCTCGACACAATCCTTCATCAATTCATCTAATTCAGAAGTTGGAATTGGATTTTCATTTAAATAAGCGTTAACCTCTTTAACGCAAGACGCTTCGACTTTCTTTAGATCGCGTACGGCTTCTGGTTTACGTTGTGCATGTAGTTTGTGCAATAACGTCATGCTGTCGCCATCGGGTACTTTAGTGAGAGGAGATATTTTTGGATTTGGAGCAAAAACAAATGGTTTAAAAACTGATTCTTGTGGATTTGGCGTTGCGGTGAACCAGTGGCATGAGATACCAGAAGAAGAAAGTATCGAAACACTGCTGGAACGATTGGTTTCAGAAGCAGCTATTCGTAAAGTTTCAAACATGCTCGTTAAAACGTAAGAACCATCTCCTGCAGGCTCTTCACCTGGCCATTTTCCGACAGTGGCTGGTGATGAAAAGCAGTTTGCAAAATCTAAATCTCCCTGTAATAAGATGTATTTTAGAGTTGAAATGATTATACAATTTAGTTTTTTAATAAATATTTCTATTGCATATTACTCAGGGCAACAAGATTCTTGTTCAGGGGCTCAAAATATGTTTTCCTTATTACTTTTTATGTAAAAAATTAGTTTTCTTGAAAAATTATTTGCTTTTGTAATATCTCATACATTCTTAATGCACCAGATTTATGGCAGTGTGTATCAGGAGAATAATCAATTATTGTTTTAAGTCTTTAAAGCTTAAACAAATCGTCTAGCTTGCAACTTATGCGTACAAACTTCAAGTTGATGTGGTTGTCTTTCCATAATTTTGGGTTATAAAATAACAAATACGAAAGTCGCAAAATAAACCCAAGCTCAAAAATGCACTGCCGGAAGAAAGTATTTAGACTAAGAACAATACTGCGTTTTGCCCATTTTAATGCATATAAGAATTTCTTACCAGTTTATTTTATTTTTTATTTAACTAAAAAACTTGTGGAAATGTTTATTTTAATTTTTCTGTTTGTTATGTGTTGTGTAATAAGAACTAATGCATTGTATTTATTTTTATATTATACCTATTGTTATGGATCAGAACTCAACTTTAGTTGAATTATAACCTATTACAAATTTCGGTGCATATCAATTTCGTGGTCCCTTTCGATAACACAAATTTCACTAGTTTCACCGATGTTACCTACTTATTTAATAACAAAAATGGCATTAATTTTTTGTTTTTTTTTTCAAATAACCGATTTTGAGATATTCGCAAAAAAAAGGTTTTTTTGGTCTATTTTTCAAACATTGGCTTATATCTCTTAACTGATCTTTTTAATTTACATGTAATAAATATTTTTGGAAAGATAACACTTTCTGCTTTCCAACGGCGCGCGTACTGTTTGTTATAATCGGATGCGATTTCGTTAAATTGCAGCGATCAAAAATTATCATAAAATGCATTGACGTCGATCTGCAGATAGATAGACAAATAAATACATAATGATGCATAGAGGTAAGAAAATTGTACATATTCATATAAAATAGTATATAAAGGAGAAGTATAAATAAAGAAGAAATAAATTTAGTATTCACTTTTACTTCAATTGCTCTTTCGAGTAATATTAAACATTTTGACTCACCAGATAAAATCTGAGACAACCACCACCTTCAGTCTCAGTACCTCGCGCAACATACCTTTCCCTTCCCATCCCTATCCTTAACGCCCGCGCTGTGTTGAACAACATATAAAGGGTACACCATCCCCTTGAGCGCACGCAAATTATAAAAAAAAACCAGTGGTAAGAGATTCTAGTAAAACGAACAAGCATTCAAGTTAGCGTTATCAGAGATACAAATATTGACATAAAAAAATAAATAAATCAAAAAATTTGCGTTGTTAGCTGACATCTTCTATCTCTTCTTTCTAATATATAAAATTCTCGTGTCACAATGTTCGTTCCGATACTCCTCCGAAACGGCTTGACCAAATCTTATGAAATTTTTCATGCATAATAATAATAAATAATAAGGGGTGCCCACCACAATTTTTTTTTATTTCTTGTTATGTGGAATTAAAAAATAAATACATACAGCGCAAACTTTTCACTCTTCCATCACCAACCCCTGCTTTTTAATAAAAATAAAATAAATTATTAAGACAATAATTTTTATCATAAAATAGTTCAATTAGTTCTATTTATGCATGTTTTGTATTGTACAGTGAACAATGCCAACAAAACGCAAAGGGGCCAATTTGAGCCGTGGCCCGTGATACAAATAAATCTAGAAGCATTTGAATTAGAAGAGATGGCGGTCAGCCATCAGCCGAATAGGGGGAATAACATGTAGCATACGAAAACATGCACGTGCCGTAACTATTCGGGACTGGTGGAAGTGTGATCATAGCCTCTTCGCGGCGGCCGCTAGAAACAAACCCCAAAAAGGTTTGGCTAATATGATCAGGCTATTTCCACAGGTTGGCAACAGGTTAATTCCCTGTTCCGTAAAACCAAAAGAATTACGAGACCGTCAACAAGCCTCGGAAACGGACTGATCTCACGACGACAACCCTTGCAACGAAAACGGAACAACGATTTACGAATTTTCTTATGGAACGTACGATTGCTCTATAGAGCTCGAGCTGCTCAGCAGCTAGCCGATACCCTGTCAAAATATAAAGCTGACATAACAGCACTGCAAGAAATAAGATGGACAGGGAATGGTGTTTTGCAAAAGAAAGAATATGACTTATATTACAGCTGTCATACAAAACACCATGTGCTCGGGGTAGGCTTCCTGGTCAGCGAAAAAATGAAGTCTACCGTCATCGGCTTTAACGCTATAAGCGAAAGGCTATGCACCCTTCGCGTGCGAGGCAAATTCAAGAACATCAGCCTCATTAACGTTCACGAACCTACGGAGGAGTCCTCAGACGAAGATAAAGAGACTTACTATGAAGAAGTCGAGAGGGCCCTCCATGCCTGTCCAAGGTATGATGTTAAAATCATCCTTGGGGATTTGAACGCTAAAATAGGTCGGGAGCCGGTATTCAGGCATTACGCAGGCACCCATAGTTTGCATGAGAACACTAATGACAATGGACTTCGAGTCCTAGCATTGGCAGCATCGAAAAACATGGTCGTTGCGAGTACCAGGTACCCGCGTAAAGATATCTACAAAGCCACCTGGGTATCACCTGATGGAGCCACTCATAACCAAATTGACCACGTGTTGATAGACCGTCGCCACTACTCGAACTTGATGACGGTACGAACGTACCGAGGTGCCAATATCGACTCGGATCACTATCTTGTTGGTATGGTTTTCCGAGGGCGGATTGCCTTGCGAAGACGTATTGCATCCGCCGATCAGGTTCGAATCAACACGGCTGCACTACGCAATGAAAACACCAGTAACACCTTTGGACTTGCGTTAGGACTCGCCCTAGAACCACTCGATCCAGGGAGAGTAAGTCCTGGAGCCAGTATGCTGGGCGTAGATGAGAAGTGGACACGCCTTAAAAACACTGTCATTAGTACTGCCAATTCCATCTTAGGCAGCAGTCGTAGAAGTCGGAACGACTGGTTTGATGATGAATGCAAGCTAGCGACTGAACGTAAGAATGTTGCGTACCGAGCAATGCAACAATCTCATATAAGATACTCTCCTCTATCCTACAAGAACGGATAGCCCCATACGCTAAAACCATAATCGGCCAATATCAGTGTGGTTTCATTCCAGGCAAATCAACAACTGATCAGATCTTTACCCTTAGGCAGGCGATGGAAAAATGTCTAGAATTTAATATCCCAACATACCATCTGTTTATAGACTTTAAGGCCGCCTATGATAGCATAGCCAGGGTAGAACTTTACAAAGCCATGAGAGAATTCGGCATCCCAAATAAGTTGACACGACTTTGTAGGTTGACCATGACCAACGTAACAAGCCAAGTAAAAATAGCCGGATTGCTATCCAGACCAATCAACATCTTTAATGGACTCCGACAAGGGGATGGTTTGGCCTGCCTCCTCTTCAACCTGGCGTTGGAGAAAGCAATCCGTGACTCTGGCACGGCAACAAGAGGGACCATCGTCAACAGGTCCAGCCAGATACTGGCTTACGCAGACGACATTGACATCATCGGAAGAACCGAACAAGCTGTACACGATTTCTTTATCCAGATCGAGCAGGCGGCACAAAATCTGGGGCTGCACATTAGTGAAGGTAAAACAAAGTACATGGTGGCGTCGAATGCGAGAAGAACAGCTGGTCAAACAATCAAGGTAGCGGAGCACGAAGTTGAAGTGGTGCAATCCTTTAAATACCTTGGGTCAATAGTAGCAGCCGATAATAATATAGAAGAAGAAATACGCGGGCGGCTGCTCAATTCCAACAAAGCCTACTATAGTCTGTCAAAGCTCTTCAAATCCAGAAATCTCACCATAACTTCAAAACTGCTGCTGTACAGGACCATGGTCCTGCCAGTACTCACGTATGGATCCGAGACTTGGGTGCTTAGCAAAAAACACTCCGACCTCTTAGCCGCGTTCGAGAGAAAAGTCTTAAGGAGAATTGTTGGCCCCATATGTGAGGAAGGGCGATTCCGGAGACGGTACAATCATGAATTGTACGCAATCTACCTTGAAGCAGACATAGTGACAAAAATTAAGCTCGGTAGACTTCGGTGGGCAGGGCACCTAGCTCGCATGAGTGAAGAGGAACCTGCTCGGAAAGTCCTTTGTGGTACATTCTATGGTAGACGGCAGCGTGGTAGACCATGCTTGCGCTGGAGAGATGGCGTAGACCAGGACGCCCGAAGCCTTGGGGTGCGCAACTGGATGGCGTCGGCTCAAGACCGGGATAGGTGGAGAGACTTGTTGAAGGAGGCCAGGACCGGACCCCGGTTGTCGAGCCGATGATGATGAAAGTACCGAAGAACAAGTTCAGGAAGAAAATACTGGAGCGCGTGCGTCAAGAACAATTAGACGATACATGAGCTGAACGCAATCAGCTAAATCATTTCTGCGTCTAGCATTCCAGTATTAGCCCGACATTGAATAATATACTTATTCAAAATTGGTAATTGGTATTTTGAACAAAGAATGCCCGTATTGTCATGCTTTGAAATTCAAAAATGAACCAGCCGGGATGTGTTGCGCGTCAGGGAAGGTACAACTACCTGAAATTTAAACACCACCGGAACCATTGAACGGTTTGCTTATCGGAACAGATCCAGATTTTAACGTGTTCCTGAAGTCCATTCGAACATTCATTCCATTCAATTCATGCTTTCAAATAACATCGTTCAGAGTAACAGAAATTGTTCAAAATACTAATGCAAATGGTCAACAATACAATTCTACATTTAAAAGTTTATCATAAAATAGGCTCATTGATGCCAATGCCAAACGAAGCACATACATTTTTACAAATCTACTTTATTGTTAACATTAAGCATTAAGAGATTAATAGTATGTAAGGAATTTATGATATAAATAATTATTTAATATATATAATTATAATTATTACTTAAAATAAATTATAATAAATTTAAAAAAATAATATTTGGTGTTTTGTTATTTTTATATTCCCTCATCGTTCACAGCGCTCCATGTCTTTTTCCCTCATATACCACATCCTTACACACTTCCAATAAGTTAGTTATTTTTTTTTGTACTAGAAATTTCCTAGAAATTATTTAAATGGAAAAACAACGTTTGCCGTGTCAGCTTGTGAAAAAACCAAGCCAAATACAAAAACTGAAGAGTTGTGGATGTTCTGGAGCATCTCTATCAAACGATTGAGTCACAACAACACAAAATGACGAGAAACAAGGAATTTAAAAAACCAGATATAAACTTCCAATTAGACAGAAAAGAACGGATCTGTGAAATTTTCAATTCTATTATTGTGAGCAATTTTATGATACCACAACACCTAACCGATTTTAGCATAGTACACAAGCAAATATGCAACATACGTTCACAGTTCAGAAACCAAATCACACAACACTTATACACTATACGACGAAATTTATTCAAAGAAAAAAATAGAAGGAAATCAACACAAAAAATGGATTCAGAAAATAATAGGCATAGATATCAGCTACATCGTTAAATGGTGAAACATGTTTATTACGGACCTTGATTACTGAGGATTCACAAATATCAATAATATCTGAAGAAGCATTGTAGATCCTCTCATTACCAAGAAAAAATAAACACGGAACTCACAGAACTTTCGATGCAGCACTCGGTACACTTGACATAATAGGCATTACTCAATGTGCCGCATATAATAGCAATCATAAACATAATCAATATTAACAAATATTGAGTAACTTTAACTTGGCGCATAGCGACTAAACATACTAATGTGTAACATGATCAATTCAATGTACGATGGTATTGCTTGGTGACGGCTGATTACCTAGGTCGATATGCGTCGAGTTCATGAATACTTCCATTATTTTTGTTTTGATTATTATTGCTATTGTTTACATTTATTTATTGTTTTGGTTTTGGGTGTTACACACAACAATATTATTAAAAGAAGATATTATATAACTGGTATAAAAAAAAATAATAAGAAGATATTCGCGCAGCTGTCCTATCTGTATTTGATATAAATTCATGGATTAATATAATAAGTAGAAACAAAAGAATTCGTGTTTTCAGTTGAACGTTTGGAAAAGAATAAAAATTTATTTGAAACAGAATTCAAAGCTAATAATTTTATAAGTAAACAAAATTTTAATTCTAAGTGCCTAAAAGAGCAAAGTGTTTCTTTTAACACCCCCACTGAATTAGATTTTGCCAAAGCGTAATCCGAGTGCAGTAACACAAGCAATGTGCTTAGGGGCTGGTAGAGCCTTGGTCATCACATCAGCTGCCATGTCTTTTGTACTAACATGTTTTAAATTATTTTGCCTTCATCGATTTTTTCTCTTATAAAATGGTGTTTGACATCAATGTGTTTGGTTTTGCCATGATAAGTACTGGTAAGAGCCAAACTAATAGCACTTTGATTGTCACACCTGAATGTTGTCGAGTGTGGTGAATTTGGAATGAGTTCTTTCTGCAACATTTTCAACCAAGCTGCTTCTTGAGCTGCTGCTGCTAGCGCCATATATTCTGCTTCAGTCGTTGAGATGGTAACAGTTTGTTGTTAAGCAGGAAAGTATAGCCGGTAACAGAACATCTTTCATCACTTTAATCAGTATCACTTGCCCAGTCAACATCGCAAAACGCAGATACTCACAGCAAAGCTGATATCAGGACGTGAAACTTGAGCCGCAAAAATTATACTACTGTAGTGTGTTTATGTGCACATAGTTTATGCATGTGGCAAGTGACGAATACCACTCGTCACTTGATACGTCGCTATGCGACATTGTGCACATCAACACACCATAATCTTCCCACGACATGCAATGAACGACGTGCATTGCATGTCGTGGAAGAATGCACCCATATCAAGTAACGAGTACTGTTCGTCACTTGTTATTCTTTATTTATTATTTTTGCTGACTCCACAATGTATGAATGTGAAATCGTATAGTTTTAAGAATTTATGAGATAGTCAATAAAGAGCTCTGAAACAGAAAAGATGAAGTTTTTCATTCCACACTTTACATGGCGACCGTGACAGTGATTCGATAATTACTTTATCTCGAAGTTAAAAAAAAATCTCGCAGTATTCGTGTCTCCTAATCGCCGAATGAGAATAACAATCGATAAAAAAAAAATAGCATTATTGTTGTGTTTGCAAAGTTATAAAAAGTGTTAATAATATTAACTATAACATAGTTATTACATTTTCTGTGAAAACATAATAAGGTATTATCTTCGTGAAAACTGTACCAAAAATAACTTTAACATAAAACGATCATAAGCATACCTATGTACATAGATAATTGCAAAAAAAAAAACACAGTTATCCGAAACGCATGACCACACATAAAAAAGCTCTACGTTCCCCTGCAACAACTTATTTTAAAAAAAATATACATATGTACAACGAGTAAAAGAAAAGTGAAGTGCATGTAATTATTGTCCTTTTCTTACTACCTTCTTCAATCAAAGAACAGAGAAAAATCATAAAACTTCTTGTTCGTGTCAAAATACAACGATCTCTCTTCTTCGAACTAAACCAATTCAAAAGACAGTACATGAACATCAGCAGAAATAAATAATCATCTCTTTTCATCCACCACACCGATTATCCGACTCCGTAAAGATTTACACCAGACCAAATGTCATAACGAGTACCTACATGTTCCAGTTCCAGAGTTCCAGATCATCATTCATCATTTACCATCAAAACAAAACAAAACATATTTTTTTTTCTAAATTAGGTCAGTTTAACTAATATTTCTTTTTCCTTTTAAATTTCCCATTACAAAGCAAACTCATTACTTATTTAAACAAATTAAATTTTATCTTTAGATTTTGTACCATCCATAGCAGTAAAAAAAAAAAATAATAAACAAGAGAAACGCATAATAAGGTTAAATTTCTTCTCAGAAAATATTTGATTACAGTAAAGCCCTATTAAATTACTTCTTGTACCTTTTTTTTTGATCGAATTTTATAAACTAAATTATGAATAATTAAAAAAAAAAATAAAATCCGATTTTTTTGAATTTGCGACACGTGTGACCACTGCTAATTAACATTTTATTTTAATACGCATTCATTATTGTTCTTTGATTTATAGTAAATTAATAATGGGAGGTAAAACGTCAAAAGTAAAGGATAGCACAGCAAATGTGTTAAATGTTGTTGAAGTGATGGATACAACTCCACATTTAGAAACACAAACTTTGCTCATTTCTTTATTAGTAGCCCTCACGGCAGTAAACTTATTTCTTAAATTTTATCTGTTGTATAAGCGTACACTTAAAAAACGTTACATAAGCCGTGCAAACGACTTAGATAAAATTTAAAATGGAATGGAAAATATTAGCAAGAAAAATAAACGGTTTTAAAGATAATTTCGAAAGATCTTACAAATGTATTAACAAAAATACAACAAAAAAAGTAGATACACTAAAAAACCATATTAAAACGCTAATATCCAATTACAATAGTACTGTCGATGTTTTCAACGCATACAAAAATAAATTGACAGCTGATCACGAAAAAGATTGTAGGAAGCTTTTAAAAACACTTAACACTAAGTTAAAAAATATCAGCATTAAACGGGAAATTGAAATACATGTCCCAGATGAATTAGAGCTTCACGCTGAGTTTAATGAAAATCAAATAGAAAGTTTAGACGAATCAAAGCCAGTAGTAGATATAGAATCTGACAGTGAAATTGAAACACTGGATGAATCCACACAACCGGATGAATCCTCAAAACCAATTATAAAAATCGAGAAAAACATGGCCCAAACTTTAGCAGAATTTCTTAAATTGGCCTCATCACTCTTACCTGAGTTCGATGGAAATGCAGAAAATTTACAAAGCTTCAAAGATGCTCTTCTTCTTATTGATTCCTTAAAAGGAACACACGAAGCATCAGCAATTAGTCTTATAAAGACCAAACTAAAGGGACATGCTAGAAATCTAATAAGTAATGAACAAACAATAGTTGAGATAGTTGAAAAGCTAAATGCAAAAGTAAAAGGAGATTCAGTAGATGTAAATTCTGCGAAATTACTAAATCTACAACAAAAAAGTAAGACAGCAAATCAATATGTCCAAGAAATAGAAAAATTGACAAAGTCTTTAGAAGGAGCCTATATCAACGATGGTTTACCTTCTGATTTAGCTGCTAAGTACAGCACAACGCTCGCCGTCAAGGCTATGACGCAAAATTGTTCTAGTGATAAGGTAAAACTTATCATGCAGGCTGGCACATTCAGCGATATGAACGAGGCCATGTCCAAATTCGTAAATAGTTGCACAGATGCAACCGGACATTCTAATACTGTCTTGTTTTACAGGCAAACCAATAATAGGGGTTATCGTGGAAATTACCATGGAAGAGGTAATTATCACAATAATGGCAATAACCAAAACAAAAAGAGGCTGGGTGCGACCCACACTGATAACTTCCCATTTGTGATCTTGAAAACTTTTGATTGACGGAATAAAGAATGGTCAAGTCTAATAAACTGACATTCTATGTACAAGCGTACACTTAAAAATAAAATATAAAAAAAAAATAAAACTTTTTATTTAGTTTTTTTCAAATAACCAATTTTTTTTTTTATATTTTTTGTCAAAAACTGTCAATTAGATATTTGTCAAAATTTAACCTTACATAAAAAATTGTACTATGTTTAAAATAAAATATTTTAGAACGCACAACCGTTGTTCGTTTTCAGGATATTCGAGCTGAAATACAATTGTAACTACTTTTCTTTAGAATTTTTAACAGTTTTTTTTGTTAAAAAACTGTCCATTCAATATTTGTCAAAATTTTATCAGTTGCTAACAATTATGTTATGTAGAAAATAAAACAAACAAGAAAAAGAGAAATTTGAGTCGAAATACCAATTTTTGGTAGAATTTTTTGTAGTTTTTATTTTTCTATAAAAAAACTGCCCATTGAATTTTTTTGAAATTTTCACCAGTAGTCAACAACAACATTTTTCTTAAAATAAAATTATTTTAAAGTTAATATCGTTTTTCCATCTAAGGATATTCGAGTTATAAAATTTTTTTTTAGTTTTTTTGATTTTAAAAAATAACGGTATATTGATTTTTTTCCAAATTCATATCAAATTTGTATGACGTCATAATGTGTCGAATAAAATTTATTTCAAGTCAATAGCATTATTTGTTCGTGAGATATTTGAGCCCAACCAAAATTTCCAACTGCTAAATTTAAACTGCTATAGTAAAAAAACGACTGATTGAATATTAATAAACGCCCTTTCAGCTTCTTTCGAAGTTATTATCTGTAAAACAAAATTTATTTCAAGTCGATATCTCTACTCGTTATTGAGATATCGACGACGAAAAATGGTACCAGAACGTACGGACGTACGAACGTACGAACGTACGAACGTACGTACACACGCACACACAGACATCTCTCTAAAAATGATTGATATAGGCTCTAGAGACCTTGAAACGTCGAGAAATGTCAAAAATTTCAATTTGACAAATCGGACCGATTACAATAACTCCCTATGGGAAGTTAATAACAGGGGAAATGGCCGATTTAGAGGCAACTCTAGAGGCCATGGTAACTCGTACCGTGGCCATAATAATAATAACAACCGCAATAATGTTCGAGTTACTCAAAGTAACTCGGAAAACTTCCAAGACCCTTTAGGAAACAATATATAAATACAAAGGTTCATGCTATCAATTTTAATCTCAATGTTTTCGTGTCATTTATGAATGTATTTACTAAACAAAAACTTACATTCCTTATAGACACAGGTGCAGATATTTCACTCCTAAAAGAAGATTCTGATGTTTATCAAGACATCCAAAATGACGAGATTATAAGTATCCAAGGAACAGGAATAATAAAATCCCAAGGTCTAGCCTCGATAGAGCTTCAAACTGATAAATACATCATTCCACACAATTTCCATATAGTTGATTTAAATTTTGCAATACCGTGTGATGGAATCATAGGTATAGATTTTATAAAACAATTTAACTGCCAATTAGACTTCAAACCAACTGAAGATTGGTTTATAATCAGACCCAACAATTTAAATTTTCCGATTTATGTTCCAATAACATACAGTTCTGGTAATAATTCACTTTTTCTACCAGCAAGATCACAAGTAATAAGAAAAATTGAAATAAAAACAAAAGAAGTCTTCATTTTTATTCCCAACCAAGAAATAAAACATGGCATTTATGTTGCAAATACAATAGCAACATCACAATTTGCATTAGTCCGTTTACTAAATACAACCGATACTGACCAACCGGCCAGTTTAAGTAACTTAAAATATGATCCACTTTCAAACTATGATGTGGTTCACACTAATCAAAATAGTAGAACAGAAACAGTCCTAAACCAACTAAAGAAAAATTTTCCGCCCCAATTCAAAAAACAATTAACAGAAATATGCACCAAATACAGTGATGTATTCGGATTAGAAACCGAATCAATAACTACAAATAATTTTTATAAGCAAAACTTGAGATTGAGAGATAGCGAACCAGTATATATTAAGAACTACCGAAGTCCTCACAGTCATGTTGATGAAATTCAAAAACAAGTTAATAAATTAATAAACGACAAAATAGTCGAACCGTCTGTATCTGAATATAATAGCCCGCTTTTAATAGTTCCCAAGAAAGCCCTACCGGGTTCCGAAGAGAAAAAATGGCGATTAGTAATCGACTATCGTCAATTAAATAAAAAACTTTTATCTGATAAATTTCCACTCCCAAGAATTGATGACATCCTAGATCAATTAGGTCGAGCAAAATATTTTTCATGCCTCGATCTAATGTCAGGTTTTCACCAAATCGAACTAGAAGAAAGTTCCAGAAATTTAACGTCTTTTTCAACGAGCAATGGCTCATATCGTTTTACGCGACTACCTTTTGGTTTAAAAATAGCGCCAAATTCATTCCAGAGAATGATGACCATAGCATTCTCTGGACTTGAACCTTCGCAAGCATTTCTCTACATGGACGACCTTATGGTTATAGGATGTTTCGAAAAACATATGCTTAAAAATCTAACAAATGTTTTTAACATATGTAGAAAATATGTGTAGACAGATGATTGCCAAAAAGCATTTCAATATTTGAAAAATAAATTAGTTGAACCGACCCTATTACAATACCCAGATTTTAAAAAAGAATTTTGCATAATAACTGATGCAAGTAAACAAGCATGTGGAGCGGTTCTAACCCAAAACCATAACGGAATTCAACTCCCAATAGCTTATGCATCACGTTCATTCACAAAAGGTGAAAGCAATAAAAGCACAACAGAGCAAGAGCTTACAGCCATTCACTGGGCAATAACACATTTTCGATCATATATATATGGCAAACACTTCATAGTGAAAACAGATCACAGACCACTCACGTATTTATTCTCCATGACAAACCCCAGCTCAAAGTTAACACGCATGAGGCTAGAATTAGAAGAGTATGACTTCACGGTTCAATACCTAAAGGGAAAAGACAATTTCGTGGCAGATGCCCTGTCTAGGATAACAATATCCGAACTCAAAGACTTACAAGCTAAAGTCCTGAAAGTCACTACCAGGCACCAAAGTAAACAGAAAAAATCCTGCGCAGGAGAAAAACAAGTAGATCTGCATAAGCAAACTCTTGACAAAGTATTTGAAGTCATTCTTAATGACGAAGTACGAAAAGTAGTGACCTTGCGAATAACGGATTCCTTATGTTTATTTAAACGTGGGAACAAAATTATAGCAAGAATTGTAGTTAGAGATTTATATACCAATGGAACTCTCGATTTAGGTCAGTTCTTCCAAAGGCTCGAAACAGAAGCCGGTATATTAAAAATCAAAAAACTCAAAGTGGCACCGTGCGAAAAGATATTTGAATTAATTTCAATTGAATCTTTCAAAAAAATGGGCAACAAAATATTAAAATCATTAAGAGTAGCGCTACTCAAGCCGGTGACCCAAATAAAAAATGAAAAAGATCAAGAAGCAATACTGTTTACGTACCATGACGATCCAATTACAGGAGGTCATACAGGCATAACTAAAACGCTAGCAAAAATAAAAAGACACTTTTATTGGAAAAATATGACACGTCATATTAAAGAACACATAAAAAGATGCCACAAATGCCTGACGTCGAAAACAACGAAACATACAAAAACACCCCTGATAAAAACAGATACACCCACTTATGCTTTTGACAAGGAAATAGTTGATACAATTGGTCCTTTACCTCGATCAGAGAATGGCAACGAATATGCAGTCACTTTAATTTGTGACCTTACAAAATATTTAGTAGCCATTCCAGTTGCAAATAAAAACGCAAAAACGATTGCAAAAGCATTGAATCTTTTATTCTGAAGTACGGTCCAATGAAGACGTTCATTACAGACATGGGAGCAGAATACAAAAATTCTATTATAAATGACTTGTGCAAATATTTAAAAGTTGACAATATAACGTCTACAGCACATCACCACCAAACCGTTGGAACAGTAGAAAGGAGCCATAGAACTTTTAACGAATATATTCGTTCCTATATATCTGTTGACAAAACAGATTGGGATGTTTGGCTTCCATACTTCGTTTACTGTTTCAACACGACACCCTCTATGGCACATAATTATTGTCCATACGAACTAGTTTATGGTAAGCAAAGTAACTTACCAACAACATTTAATTCAATTGATAGAATAGATCCTATATATAATGTAGATGACTACGCTAAGGAAGTAAAATTTAGATTAGAAACAGCATATAAGAGCTAAAATACTATTAGAAGTAAATAAAGCTAAAAATAAAGATTATTACGATAAAAAAATAGTTAGTCTCGATTTAAAGTTAGGAGATAAAGTTATGCTAAGAAACGAATCAGGTCATAAGTTAGATCCTGTTTATTTAGGCCCCTTTGAGGTCGTAGATATAGAAAACAATAATAATACAGTTATAAAGACAAATAAAAACAAAAAGCAAAAAGTACATAAGAATAGGTTAAAAATATATAATACTTAAGAGTCTTAATGGAATTGGTCTGATCAGCCTTTTCAAAAAAAAAAAAAAAATAATAATAAATAGAAACAACAAATTTGTTTTTTTTTTAAATAATTTTTTTTTTCCTTCTCTCAAATTTTTATTATACATTAATCGATTTTTTTTATATAATGTACACAAAAAAAATAATTGCTGTAAAAAAAAAAAAAAAAAAAAAATAAATAGATTAAATAATACTGAAAAAATTTGTTAATTAAAATATATGAAATAAAAATATATTTATTTTTAATTTGTTAATCATTAAGATTTATGTACAATTAAATAACTCCATATAATTACGTTATTTCTTAAAAAAAGAGAGGTGTAGTGTGTTTATGTGCACATAGTTTATGCATGTGTCAAGTGACGAATACCACTCGTCACTTGATACGTCGCGATGCGACATTGTGCACATCAGCACACCATAATCTTCCCACGACATGCAATGAACGACGTGCATTGCATGTCGTGGAAGAATGCACCCATATCAAGTAACGAGTACTGTTCGTCACTTGTTATTCTTTATTTATTATTTTTGCTGACTCCACAATGTATGAATGTGAAATCGTATAGTTTTAAGAATTTATGAGATAGTCAATAAAGAGCTCTGAAACAGAAAAGATGAAGTTTTTCAATCCACACTTTACACTACCTACAGCTTGTTGGTAAGGCACATCAGTCATTTCACCGCGTTCAGTTTCGCTTTGCGGACACATCTCTTTCGTCAGTTTTTGATTAGTATGGGCGTCTTCACTGGATTAAAATCAATCATATTGAAACGGTTCAGAATTGCATTAACGTATTGTTCTTGATCTAATGAAATAATTCCTTTCTTGCGATCTCTTTTGATTTGAATGCCCAAAACAAAACGTGCTCCACCGATGTCCTTCATTTTAAAATTCAATTTCAAGTTGTTCTTAAGTTCCAACTTCTGGTTTATGTCATTTGATAAAATAAGGAGATCATCTACATAAACTGCTACGTATAGCATTTTATCTCCAGATATTTTAAATATACGCAAGGATCAAATTTCGATTTTGACAGACCGAACTTCAGCAGGGCTCCATCTAATTTGTTGTTCCAGATGCGACTGGCTTGCTTCAGGCCATACAGGATTTTTTCAGCTTGCACACCTTTGAACTATTGTCATTAAAGCCCTCCATTGCAAGTAAAAATCGGATTGACGTATATCGCACTACAGGGGAGTAAGTTTCCTCGTAATCGATTCCATGTTTTTGCGCACAACCTTTGATAACAAGGCGAGCTTTGAATCGGGAAATCTTGCCTGTAGCATCCTTCTTAGTTTTGAAAACCCACATGCAATCGATTGGCTTCTTCTTGAGCGGATTGTCGGTCAACACTCAAGTCTGATTTTCAATCAATGAGTCGTATTCTTCTTTCATTGCTGCTTTCCAAAATTTCGCATCGCTTCGGTTCAACGCCTCTTGTACTGTTAATGGATCATAAAGTTCAGTTGTCTTAGCTTGACAAACAAAATTATCCATTGGGACAGGTTTCGGTGTACGATGAGAGCGTCTTGGTTCAGCAATACTGACTTCGGAAATTAGTATCGATGGAATGTAACTGACATCACTCCCTGAACTTTCGTCGATTTCTTCTTCTTCAGAGTAGAATGTTTCAGCTGTTGTATCACAGGCATCTGAATTGGTATCTGAGATTATTACTATTGCATGTTCGATGCTGTGGTCATTTTCAACGTTAGTGTTATCTTTGATATGAGTTTCTTTCGCATCTATTCACCAACATCAACAGCTAATTCGCTAACATCAACATCTAATTCGCCCACGTTCTCATCTAACTCATCAACATTCCCCACTGAATTCGATTCATCTGGATATATATAGAAATAATTAGTATTATTTGAATCGATTACCTTCTTTTTATCCAGTCGACAGTTCTCAGCAAATATCACATCTCGACTAATGATAATTTCATTTTTATCGGGTTTATATAATCGATATCCTTTAGTATCTTCGCAGTAGCCCAAGAAAACGCAATATTTCGACTTCGGATTGAACTTTTTTCGACAATGCTTCGGAACGTGTACCATTGTCTTGCATTCAAATACACGAAGGCGACTAAGGTCAGGAACTTTTCCAGAAAATGTATGTTCGGGAGTCAAACCAGATGTTGATTGACTAGGTGACCTGTTGATGACATACACAGTATGTATGTACAGCTTCCGCCCAAAATCTCTTGTCAAGTCCAGCGTCAAACAACATGCAGCGTGCTCTCTCGATGATCGTTCGGTTGGTTCTCTTTACCAAACCATTCTGTTGTGGCGTATATGGCGTAGTCGTTTGATGTCGAATTCCATTTTGCTTCAGCAACTTGTCAAAGGATCTGTTACAAAATTCGGTGCCGTTGTCGGTTCGTAGGATCTTCATTTTCTTGTTGACTTGTCTTTCGGTCAAATTCTTTAATTCGAGAAACCTTGGAAAAGCCTTCAGACTTTGCTTTCAAAAAATAGACAAATACTTTTCTGCTGAAGTCATCCACAAGAACCAGTACATACCGTGCACCACCACGAGAAACGACATCAGTAGGACCACAGAGATTATGTTATGCTGATCTCGCATATTCTCCTCGTTCGATTGTGGTTCCTTGTAGATAGATCCATTATTGTTTACATTAATGGATAACCCACATCATGCATTTCGTTATATATTTTTCTATAGTATTAAATTAATACGATTCTGCATAAAATTGATAGATTATCGATATTCAAGTCTCCGCATCTTAAAACGAACCTTTGAGTCGATAAATGTATCTATAGCTTTACGATACAATACTTCTATCGTATCTCAAAACGATAGTTGGGGTTAGCTTTAGATTCGAATTTTAAAAACGAATCTTATGCTGACGAATGCATTTGGGTGTGAAAGACAACTGTCCAAGATTCACATGATGAATCTTGTGGTCTTCTCAAATTGTTTATGCTAGCATCAAGTTTCATTCCATCGAGGAATTGATTTGTCAATTTTCGATAGGTGCGTGGGCGCGATATCTATTGGAGGATTAATTGCTCTGTGTGTGGTCGCATGGGTGCGACTTCCAGCAAGATACTTTGCTTTGTACACTTCGATGCGATATGATATATGAAGATATGTATATTAACGTATGATGCATGATGTGCCGATCGTTGGGAACCTCAGTTGGTCGAGTCGTTTTTGTTTTACTTGGTCAAAATCTATAACTGGTGGCAGCGGTAAAATAAAATACAGCGGTAAAATAAAATACAGCGGTAAAATAAAACACAAGCGTTAAAATAGAATACAGTGCTAAAATAAAATACAGCGGCAAAACAAAATATTGTAATGTATTGAAACAAAATAATTTTTTGTTGTTATTTTCAAATACTTATTGTGAATTGAGTGAAATAAAATTTAGTAACTTTGACGGACTAAATAAAATTCAAAAAGTGTTAATTTATCATTAACAACTGTTCCTGCCTGTTCCTGAAATTTGCATTCAACTGTTCCTGTCTGTTCCTGACATTGCTTTCAACTGTTCCTGAAATGAAATTGCTTTAAATTGTTCCCACAAGGATGTGGCTCATGTAAGGAATTTTATGTATTTAAAAAAAAAGAGTGGAAATTTAATATTTTCCAGGTAATTTCCAAAAAGGCTAGCTTTTAATATTTCATTTGAAAATAGAAAGTTTTGTAATTTCTAGATAGCTTCCAAAAAGCCGAGAGTCATTATTCCTTTTTTTTCTTCTCTTTCATATCCCTATTCTTATTGAATAAAAAAAATATATAAAATTTTGAAAATTAAGATTGAAGAGTGAACACTGTTTCTTTTCTAAAATGGCAAACCAGGAAGCAATAACCAACAAGCAACAAAGTCCTAACTTTGGCAAAACTGATTCCAAAGTTTCAGAGTGACTCTTCCGAGTTATACTCATTTATTAATGGTTGCGATGATGCTATGAGTTTAGCATCAGAGGAGCAAAAGGACTTCCTTTTTAAGTTTATTAAAGTTCAAATATCTGGAAATGCAAGGGTAATTCTAGAAAATAAAATTATTGAAGATTGGTCTCAGTTGAAGGATCAACCATAGAGTAAGAATATAACAAGAGTCCGAAACTGAAAAATCAGCCTTGCGTATTTCATGAGCTGCGGGGAAGGCACAAAGGGGCACATCAGTCATTAAAATCTCTCTCTCTCGCGCTTTTTTCTGCTTGTGTTTTGTTCTGCTTGTGCTCTCTTTGCTTGTGCTCTCTGTGCGTATTATTTATGCTTGTCCTTGTTGTCAAAGAACAACAAAAATACCAAATAACAACAAACGAATATTTTTTAATTTTGTCGTTGTATTCGGCAAGTCTTATGTGTTTGCTATATTTTTTGTTTTACTTTTTCTTTTCTTTAAGAAAGAAAAGAAAAAAAAATTCTGTGCATTGGATAGATAAAAAAAATAATTCGATTTATTTCTCTTATTTCAAGTATTTACATAGTTTACATAAAAAAAAATTAGAAGCTATAATAATAATAAGGTCATCGCCTAAACAGAAAATTTAGTATATTCTACGTAAATTTTTTTTTTATTTAAAAAAACGATTTCGTATGAAAAACTGACTGATATTTTTTCTTATTTATTTCATAGCTTCTACATTTATCGTTCAATTTTAATGAATTTGGTCTTCAAATTTTTATTATATAAATATATTTTATTTGAGCCCAAAAAAATATTTTTTCTATTTTTTTTTTCTATCCACACGGTTCAATTGAAAATGATAAATTTTCAAAAAAGCTGGAAAAAATCTATTTTTATAATCGCTTATAACTTAGCGAATTCGCATCCGATTATAACAAACAGTATACCGTTAGAAAGCAAGTTATATCTTTTCAAAAATATTTACTTTATGTAAATCAAAAAGATCACTTAAGAGATATAAGCTAGTGTCGGAAAAAAGCCTTTTTTTAATTTATTTTAATTTTTTTATAGCCAAGGCTGATTGAGTTTAAACTGTAGTAACTTTTGATTTATAGCTTGCATTGGGAAGATTTATACTTTTTTAGAAAGTCAAAAAGCAAGGCAATTTTTTAAAAGTAAGGGCCAGTATTTTGTCATACAATTTTTTTTCAGGGCGGTCTTTCAAATATTGAAGTAAAAAGTTAATTTTGATATGTCTTTATCTAGTAATTTTTTTAAAATGGTGGACTAAAATCAATATTTTTTGGATGCATAAAAAAAGTTTTATTACTGGTCAATATTTTGGTGAAAAAATAAAAAAAATAAAAAATCAATCATGGACGGGGTGAGCAAAACAGTGGTCCAAAGTAGGGGTTCCGGCAAATTTCAAAAAAACAGCCGTTACTCGAAAACCGTTATGATTTGCGATGAACAAGTTTATGTCCTGGCCTATCACCATATTTAGTTTGGACCATCCTTTACGGGACACCCTGTATGTAAATTTTAAGCGAGATGATACTGTACTCAAAATTCATAAAGAATCAAAACGTCTGGCGCCTAAGTTGGCGCAATTATTATATATAATAAAAAAAATAACTTATTTAGATTTTGGAAATAATTTTATTTCATAACATTAAAAAGATTTTTTCCCATTAAAAAAATGGTACATAAATTCAATATTATGACATTGTGTTTTGAATAAAAAGTTCGAATTAAGAACTTTTCTTATCGAAATCATTATGATATCAATGATAAGAATATTTTCTTTTCAACATGTTAATTTTTCTTGCATAAAACAACAATGTGAGGAAGAAAGATCGTACAAAAACAAATAACAACATAATTGTATTGAAAAAGCAATAATACAATAATATTACAAAAACAAAACAAAAAATAAACATACAGCACAAAGCAAATACAATAATATTGCTCTCTCGAGTGCGACAAAAAAACCACCACCTTTTCATTGTTTTGTTGCCTGCTTATTTTTATTTCTCTCATTCATGGGCATTCATTCATGTTGAAAGGGATCAGCACTCAATTGACTGTTGAACAAGTGGGACGGAAATATTTAATTTACGAAAAAATGTGCAGCAGTCCTGCCTGATCAACAGTCAAACGAATACTGAAGCTCTGCTTGGGTTTTCGCTACTTGCTTGGGTTTCGCTGCTTGCTTGGGTGTTCCACAAACACCCAGCATATAAAAATTTCTTTGCATGAGATTCGGACTCTTGTTATATTCTTACTCTATGTTATATTCTTACTCTATGGATCAACTAAAGAACCTTTATAAAGAAACTACCAGTACTTTAGGACTCTATAGAGAGTTGATTAATTCTAAACAGGAAAATAAAACTGTAAGACAATTTTTACAGATAATGGAAACTATGTCAAGAAGACTTGGCACAAGGGATTCAAGATCCCAAACACTTAGAAGTGGTTCATAGTTACATCAGTAGGAATAGGTGCACTAGTGGAGCGACCGTTACACAGTTGAGAATTTGAATATTTGAAAAAAGGTCAATGTAAGAGATGGGATCGTGTCTTGTATAAATAAATGATTTTATAAGTAAGTCACAAAATCCAATGTTTGTTGTTGTTTATGGTTGTTTGTAAAGGATCGATGCGATACACGGTTGATGTAAAAGAAAAGCGGAAAGGGTCAAGATACAGGTAAATGAATGTTTGATTGTTTGTAAAAAAAGGGCAAATTATGATGACGATTGAAAGTGGTTTCTAGTAAATTTTATTGTTGACGATGCGAGTCATAAAACCTAATTTTCGAACTAATTTATGACTGCAAAGGATCGACGTCGTACACCTTCGTTGCCTCCTATTTGATAGGTATTGTATTGATGAACAAAATAATCAAATATTGATATCTACGGATAAATCAACAGAGGATTCTGGATACTAAATTGGTAGGGGAATGCTATATTTGTTTGAGGGGGGAAAGGCAGGTCAAATAAATGCACTAAGTGTCAGGAGTGTTAATTTTTCAATAGGAAGATATGGTGCGATGTTGTTTATGACTCTGCCCATTAGACCAACCGATCGTTAAACGGTTGAAAATTTGAAAATTTTAAAAAAGTCAATGAAAGAGATGGGAACGTGTCTTGTATAAATAAATGATTTTATTAGCAAGTCACAAAACCCAATGTACGATGTTGTTTATGGTTGTTTGTAAGGATTTGTATTGATGAACAAAATAATCAAATATTGATATCTACGGATAAATCAACAGAGGATTCTGAATATAAAACTGGTAAGGGAATGCTATATTTGTTTGAGAGGGAAAGGCAGGTCAAATAAGTGCACTTGAGTCAAACAGAGCGTTCGTTAAACGGTTTTTGAAATTTAAAAAAAGGTCATAGTTTGCACTTGAGTCAAAGAGAGCGTCCGTTAAACGGTTGAATACATATTTGAATATTTGAAATTTAAAAAGAGATCAATGTAAGATGTGCGAAGGTGTGTTGTATAAATAAATGATTTTAAAAAGGAAAGTGGAAAGGGCCAAGTTACAGGTAAAGGAATGTTGGATTGTTTATAAATAAAAAAAGGGTAAATTATGATAACGATTGAAAGTAGTTTCTAGTAAATTTTATTGTTGACGATGTGAGTCACAAAACCTAATTTTCGAACTAATTTATGACTGCAAAGGAACGACGTCGTACAACTTCGTTGCCTCCTATTTGATAGGTATTGTATTGATGAACAAAATAATCAAATATTGATATCTACGGATAAATCAACAGAGGATTCTGAATACTAAATTGGTAGGGGAATGCTATATTTGTTTGAGGGGGGAAAGGCAGCTCAAATAAATGCACTGAGTGTCAGGGGTGGTAATTCTTCGATTTTTTTAAATTTCATATTAGGGGAAATGACCAAAATATTCGTCAGTCCATACTATAAAAGCAATAGTTGTCTGAGTTTTTGATTCAGTTTTAGTTCTTCAGTGAAAACGCACATTCAATATGTCAAACTTTAAAAAAAAAATTAAATTAGCAGTGAGTGTACGCAAGGAGGAGCCGACAAGTTCAACCAGGAAACCACTTCTCTCTCTATCTAAATTGGTTCAGAAGAGGAAGTTTCCCATTACTTCTGCCAAAAGGATAGTAACCAAGTTTGGCCAACAAATTTTAGTGGAGCTTGAGGAATATGTGGTATGTTTAAATTTTTCTTACTATTTTCTTTAAAAAATTATAATAAACTTTTATTTTTAGGTATTCCTACCAAAAAGGTGTAATACCCAAAAGGAAGAGGTGGACATCGCGGAGCTACACACGCTCTGTCTGGAAGTCGTGGAGCCTTTCGATCGCTCCTTTACAAAAAAAAAAAAACAAATTACTTAATTCGCAAAAACACTTTTTTAAATAAAATAAAAATTAAAAAAAAATTAATTTTTTCCTGTGTTTTTATTTGTAATTTCAGCGAATTCAAGTTTTGACAGATATTAACACCAAAATTAAACGGTTCAATTTAAATGGCCGGAAAATAGATTTTAAAATCAACCCTATTCCAAGGCATGAAGAACCAACTTCATGGATAGGAAAGGCGATTGAAGATATGGTACGATTTGCTGTGGAAGGTCTGAAGGAATCCGACAAGGTGGGAATAACGTTTTCGGGAAAAAGTTTTGCTCATGAGCGAGGTAGTGGATCAATTACAAAACCTGTTCAGAGCTCAGCATGGATGATGTTTGGGAGATGATTTCCAAAATATTCCAGAGTAATTCTGATGGCCTAAGCACTGATGATCTTACGTTATCCATAACATCAGTTCAAATGCCAGCTGGAGAAGGAAGAAAATCTACCTCCATGTTCAATTCGTTCAACGAAGAATGTGCCAATCGTAGAGGAATTATTTGTGTAAAAAACACAGATAAATTATGCTTGCCTCGAGCTCTGGTTATAGCAAAGGCATACACGGACAAGGAGTACAATTTTGATAGTATACGAAGAGATATAGGCAATATCCAAACTGAGAGAGCGCTGAAACTTCTGAGCGATACTGGAATCCAAATACCACCTGGAGTTTGTGGAATTGATGAGTTGAAATTATTTCTTCATCATCATCATCATCATCATCATCATCATCATCATCATCATCATCAGTACAACAACAATCTATATGTGAGCAAATTAAAAGATGTTTCGCTTGTTTAAAATCCTACGGAGGGAGTCGAGGACACATTTGTGGAGAGTTCTTTTGTAAGAACTGTAAAAAACATGTACCTAACGACCATATGTGTTTTATTCTGCCTGATACGAGAACGCCTAATTTGGAAAATTACCTATATATATTTTATGATCTTGAAAGTCGGCAAGAAAAAGTAATTGGAGAGAAAATCTGGAATGATGATGCAGCAATATCAAAAGCTTTGATTAAAAAACATGAACCAAATTTGTGCGTTTCAAAACAAATGTAGTCACTGTATAGAACTTCCTGACTTGCATTTCTGTCAATATTGTGGATTGTCAATGAACGTTATAAAAGGATAAGAAATTGTACCTAAATTTATTCAACATATACTTGAAATTCGGAAAAAATTTAAAAAGGTGATTGTAGTTGCTCACAACGGTCAATCATACGATCATCAGTTCGTTTTAAACTATATTTTAGAAAAAACGCACCTATCCCCCGAATTAATAATGCGTGGTACAAAAATAATATTAATGGAAATAGGAAACATAAAATTTATTGACTCCATAAATTATTTTCCTATGGCTTTATCGAAACTTCCAAAAGCATTCGATTTACCTTCTGCTTTAAAGAAACGTTACTTTCCGTATCTCTTCAATACGAAAGAAAATGAGAGATACATTGGAACATTGCCACCAATGAAATATTATAGTCCAGATACTATGCGAACGGAGGAACGTGCAATTTTTTTAAAATGGTATTCGGAACATAAACACGATTATTTTGATATGGAGAACGAACTGGCAGAATATTGCAAAAGTGATGTCAAAATTTTGACAGGAGAATGCTTAGAGTTTCGAAAACTATTTTTAAGTCAATGTAACGTTGAGCCATTTATAGAATCGGTAACGATTGCTTCAGCATGCAATTTGTTATATAGACGGAACTTTCTAAAAAGCCAGACACTATCGGACTAATACCGAAAAACGGCTACAGATGTGTTGACAACCAATCACCAGAAGCCATCAAGTGGATGATTTTGGAAGAAAGAAAAAGAAAAATAAACATCAGACATTCGTATAAAGGAAAAGAGGTTTTAATCAACGGGGTAAAAGTTGATGGTTTTTGTCAAGAAACCAAACAAATTTTTGAGTACCACGGATGCTATTACCATGGCCACCCTCTCTGCTTGAAGCATAGACGGGATGATCCTCTGCACGAAAACAAGAGTGACACGTTGAACCGAAGGTATGAGACAACAAAAGCGAGGACAGAAAGACTGAGGGATTTCGGTTACGAGGTAATTGAAATGTGGTCTCGTGTGTTTCGGAAGAATCTCAAGTCATTTAAAAAAGAAGACAGAGATTTCTTAAACTCCCACCAACTTATTCAAAGTTCCCCTCTAAATCCTCGCGATGCTTTTTATGGCGGTCGAACCGGAAATGTCGTCGATTTCTATAAATGCAAAAAAGGGGAAAAGATAAAGTACATTGATTTTGATATATGCTCTCTTTACCCGTGGGTGTGTAAGAATGGAAAATTCCCCACTGGACATCCTAAGATCCACATCACTGGTGATGCAGCCTGCTCAACTACGTCGAATTTGGAAGGAATTAATGGGCTCGTAAAATGTAAAATTTTACCTCCAGAAAACCTGCTTCATCCAATTTTACCGATCAAGCAAAATTCTAAGCTCATGTTTTCACTATGTCGAAGCTGCAGTGATGAGAGAAATGTAGAACCATTGTGTTCTCATACTGATGAGCAAAGAGCATTGCTAGGGACTTGGGTAATTGACGAGGTTAATAAAGCAGTGGAAAAAGGATACATCATACTCAATATATTTGAAATATGGGAATATAATGTAGTCCAGTATAACCCGGATAAAAATTTAGATGATGGGCTGTTCACATCAATGATGAATAAGTTTCTAAAAAGAAAACAAGAAGCATCTGGCTGGCCAAGTGAGTGTTCGTCTCAGCAAAAAAAGGAAAAATATGTTTCTGATTTTCTTCAAAAAGAAAATATTCAGCTGGAATTTTCAGAGATATGTAATAATCCAGGAAAGAGATCACTTGCAAAACTGACACTAAATTCGTTTTGGGGAAAGTTTGGACAATGCGAAAATCAACTTCAAACTATCGTTGTGAACAACCCTTCAACTTTCTTTCATTTGCTAACGCATCCATCTATTGAAGTGCTTCACATTCTTCCTGTAAATGAAGAAAACGTTGTCGTTAACTTCGAGATGAAAGAAGAAGCTATCGACTCTTTATCCACAGTAAATGTCTGTGTTGCTGCTTACACAACAACTTTAGATCGGCTTAAACTTTATAACTACCTGGAGAGCTTAGGAGAAAGAGTTTTGTATTACGATACTGATTCGGTTATTTACATAAATCGTGAAGGAGAATTCGAACCTCCTACTGGACAATTCATCGGTGATATGACAGACGAATTGGAAACTTATGGAGTTGGAAGCTATATCACAGAATTCGTTAGTGGAGGACCTAAGAATTATTCGTATAAAGTGTTTAGTGCAAAAGACAATATGGAATACGTTGTCTGCAAAGTGAAAGGGATTTTTCTTAATTATGCAGCATCTCAACAAATTAATTTTGACTCAATTAAAGAATCTGTACTTAATTCATCTTCTTCAGGCAGTGAAAAAATTTTAATAAAATCAGAAAACATTCGACGAACGAAAGACCATCAGGTGATAACCATTCCAGAAATAAAAACCTACAGCGTTAAATCTGAAAAACGTCGTTTTCTTGAAGACCATAGTTCGCTACCATATAGATTTAAAAGACAACGATACAAGCCTGCTTAAAAATATATATAAAAACAAACAAACTAATTATGTCAAACATTGTAAAAATTATAATAAAGTGTAAAAATGTATTAAAAACTTGTTCTGAAAAAATGTATGTTGTTTTTATTTCATAAAAATTTTCGGAGCTCGACAGATCAGTAACAAAAAATATCAAAACAACCATCGCAACGGAAACAGCCCCAATGAGAACCCAAATTAACGTTTAAAGAAAAACAAACAAAATACTGTTTTATTTATTTATTTTATTTAAACATGTTTACATTTTTCATTTCTGAATTCAAACAATTTTGTTGACTACTTGATCAAGTGGATTATATTCAATGATACGATCATGGAGCATAAGACAGTAAGCTGATGTGTTTGCAGGTATATTTTTTGATGTTCTCATCTCTAGGCGTATGTCGACAGGTCCTGTTTTTAAGGTTTCGTTTTGATGTCTGCAGTCTATAACAAAAATTGGGGAACGCGATTTAAATAGCTCCCAGGAAAGTAATGGTTCAGTGTTAGTTTTATTATAGTATGTTTTCTGAAAATCGGTATACATTCTGTACAACAAACTATATCTGTTTCTTTCAAAAGATATATTTAGGTGGATAGACATCGGAGTTTTAAGTCTGTTAGATCACAGTGATCAAAAATTGTAGGGTCAGCAGATAATTTTTTATATTTTTCAGTTTGTAGAGCAAGGATAATGTAACGAGGTTTCTCTATTTGTGTTGTTGTCTTCACGTTCCAGATATGATGGGTAGCAGTTGATAGCGTGGGGTATTCATAAAGATCCCAGTTTCGAAAAGCAATTTTCATAAAACTATTTTTGTTTATAGATTTGTATAGAGTTAATTTCATAGCATCTGATAAAGTCACATGCGGTATTTTCCATTGAACCTTGTGAAGTTTTATTTGAACATTTTCATCTGTTGGGGATATAAGTGCATTTTCATCCATTCTAGCCCGTGTAATAATTAGATCATGTCGGGCATTTGGGTTAATTTTTTTATAATCTTCGGCGAACCCCAAAAGTTTGTTCAGTGGAATACAATAATTAAAATGTAGTGGTTTTAAAATAATAGCTGAGTCGGGGGACCAAGATGCATTCAGTAGCATATCACTTTCATTTTTGGATAAAGATAAATAATTTTTAATCGTTGATGATATTCCAACATTTCGATTACAGTCAATTTCTTTGCCATTCAGTTCATATCGTATTTCATCAAAGAGAAAAGCCATTGCATTATTTACAAGTTTTGTAGTGAGTATCTCTTTTCCATCTGCTTTTGAAATTGTTCCTTTAACATACAAAAAACTTTCTGAAGGAAGAACATTAAGATTTTGATGTTATATAGAAATCTGAATGATGTCATTGCGATCAAAATTGTTTTGATACGGTGAATAAGTATGATATTCGTATTTAGAAATACTTTCATTAATCTCCGGTTCTTGAAAAATATTTATCATATTTCTTTTTTTGTTTTGTTTTAATGTGTATCCTAATGATAATACAAAGTCCTGATTATCTTTAGTAAGAAGAGATGTTACCGCAGTTGAGTTCGAAGATGGATTAAGTATAAAATTATTTTGTGTGTTGTTTTTATAAGAAATTGAATTTATTATATGTTCATATACAATCATGTTTCCGGCTTTAAATGTAGTCGGGCAGTTATTTTTTATCCTCTGAAATTGATATCTTTTCCGTCTTGATCAACAAACTTTAAACACAGTGATGTTATCCGCTTGACGTTCACAGGTAAATAAATAACATTCCTCGGAGCTTCAATGATTTTATAGCTTGGACTTACTTTAACAGCAAATTCATGTAAGATGTGTGCTGTTTGGTTATTAATATACATACGTTCCTTCCATGATATTACATTCAATGCGTACAGCATTTACTCTGTTAATATCAACATAAAGATCTGATTCATGATATAAATTTGCCTCAAGAATTTTTTTGCTAAACCCCAAAATAGCGCCAATAGAACTTGGTTTAGAGAAGTCAATGTCTTCTGAGCTAATTACTTCACATTTTAAAGTATTGTTATTTGCCTTGATTTTAATTTCACTCTGTTTTGAACCACTTTTCTTGTTTTTATTAATTTCAATAATTTTTGTTTGTATTAAATTATTAATATCATCTATCTCATAGGAACCAATAGGAAACGTTATAACGTTATCACCCACATGTAACAAGTTATTAAACTCATCTACATTTGGTATAGAGTTATATGTTTGAAAATCTATAAGCCCACATACATAATAATTAGACTTCAATACAATTGGTGGGAAATACTCGGCATTCAGAGTTGATTCATTTCCACTCAAAGTAAGTGTTAACGACATCTCGATTAAAAGACAAATGATACAGTTTTGATTTTTCTACGTCATTTTATTCAATTCTTATTAAGTTTTTAAAAAATAATATTACATTGTTCCAGTAAAAATCTTAAACATAAGTGGCCACATATAAATGTATCGAAGTCTTGTTCTCGGATATAATTATAATTTATTTTACTACCAAGGTAGCTTATAACTTCAGTTGGTGGTCTCAAATTTCCAAAACTATCAAAATACTTAATAACATTTTTTTTTTGTTTATAATATATGCAACCCAATGAGTACCCATCCCAGCTTCATCATCCAAATTTAAAACACCACATTCTTTATCGAATGCTATCCTTGGTAATGAATCTCGCATGAAAACTCCTCTAAAATTCTTTAAGTGCTTCTTTCCAAAGTGATCAATTTCCAAATTGCTTAAAGGGTGGTTAGGTAGCAGGGTAATTAGTTTTTTGCATTTGGAGTTTTAAGAAAAAGGCCAAGACCATTTTTATATGGACGTAAGAATAATCCATTTCCTTGAATAGCAACCGATTCCATAGCCTCATAATCAGGCTATGTTTTGTTTTTTTGTTTTCTTCAAATTAGCTTTTAGCAGCTCGTACATCATTGATGGCTTTTACTACGCCAGCTGTTTCACCTGTCAAAGAACCCACAGCTGATAGACCAGCGACAATAGGAGCTAGAAGTGGGAGAAAACCACCACTCTTTGGAAGTGGGATTATTCTCGGTGTAGTAATGTCATGTTTTTTCTTATTTTTTAAGACATTTTTTGCAGCCTTAACAGCAATATTTGCTATAGAGGTTGTATCACAACAATTGACATTGTTTTTAATAGCATTTCTTGCCTCACTTATAACCTTTTTAAAAATACTTCTTTTGCAAGTCTTTTTGGGTTTAGTTTTGATAGTTTTTCTATTGACAGATCTAGCCTTTTTATTCCCCATACCAAATTTTGTCTTTGCTTTCATCATGTTGGCGACTAAAAGTCCACTTAACTTTTCAGAGACTGAAGAGTCGCTTGCTTTGAATCTTTTCCAAGCCTGTTCTGTTAGAGCTTTGTCGGCAACGTGTCGATCTAAGAGAGAACTACTTTTAGAATATGCAATATCATGTAGTCGACAAGCCTCATCCAATTGATTAATTCCCTTATCTCCTCTACGTAATCGTTCTTCCAATTTCATTCCTGGGCCACAATAATTATAAGAAGGAATATGTAGTTCGAATGGTAATTTGTCAATAGCTTTATTTAAAAGCCCTTCTCCTTCAAATGATTTTCTTTTTTTATGTTCCTGCTTTTTAGTGTTGTGCTCAATCATATTATAATTAATATACCTTCTTAGTCGAGGGTTGAAACATATGTATATGATTAGAAATGTATAAAAACTAGATGTTTTATTTCACAAGTTGTTAGTCATCATTATGCGGTTCGTTAAGCAGTTAGAAATTATAAAAGAAAAAATTTTGATTGCAATGTAAAAACTAAAAAGAAGCATGGATCTTTGTTTCCAAACAGTATTCGAGGAATTATCGTAGGACCTTCAAACTGTGGGAAAACAAATGTAATGCTTAGCATTCTTCTTGACCCTAATGGATTGAAGTTTGAAAATATTTATATTTATTCTAAATCTTTACATCAGCCAAAATATCAATATCTAAAAACGCTAATAACATCTATCAAAGGAATGGAATACAATGAATTTTCAAACAATTGTGAAATAATGACACCATCAGAAGCTAAAAGTAATTCAATTTTCATATTCGATGATGTTGCATGTCAGAAACAAAACAACAGAGACTATTTTTGTATGGGACGGCATAACGGGGTTGACAGCTTTTACTTATGTCAGTCCTATACTCATATACCAAAACATTTGATCAGAGACAATGCTAACTTTATCATTCTTTTCAAACAAGATGAGTTGAACTTGAAGCATGTTTACAAAGATCATATTAATTCAGAAATGACATTTAATCAATTTAAGGAGTTGTGTTCTCACTGCTGGGCTGATAATTTTGGATTCCTGGTTATAGACAAGGAAAGCAGTATTATAAAAGGTCGCTACAAAAATAGTTTCAATAAAATTGCATTGCTATAAATACACTATTATCATTTAAAATCCAAACATTCTGACAACACCACTGTTTGAGACAGTTTGCTTGTTAAAGGCAAATAATTTTTTCATAAATCATAAAAATGGATGAGAGCATGTTAAAAGATCTAGTGAAAACTAAAAATGTGCTTAAAAATAAATATTTACAACTTAAAACTGGTCAAAATATGAGAGAAACTCAATTGGAAAATACATTCAAACCTATTGTTGAGCCGTTGAAAAAATTGATTGAGAATGAAAGGAAAGACAACTTTCAGCAAGAGAAACTTAAAAATCGTAAACTTCTATTCAAATCGTTTGATGAAAAGAACGAAACAGATCATGAACAAACAAGTCCACTAACACAGGAATTGGAAAGCATAGACGATTCTCTTATTTTCAGTACCCCAAAAAATATAACAAGTTCTAACAGGATGTCTTTCTTAACAAAAAGTATGAACGAGCCTGACAAAACATCTTCTTTAACCCAAAAAATATTATCAGAATCGAATCGTGATACAAATTATGGCCCATATTTTGATGTGAACACACAAACTGTTAAAATAGGCAGTTGCAACTTTGAAATGAATGAAAATGATATTATAATTGGTGGTGAAACTTTTAGTCGAACTCCTGGTCTCATTGAGTTGATGTTAAAGAAAAATCCACGTAAGCACAAATATGGTGCTAATGACTTAGAAGAATATGGAAAAATTTTACAAAAAACCAACGCACATAGAATAAATCATGACAGTTCTTCACGAATGAAGGGTAACAGAGGTGCAAAATATACTCAAATAATTAAAAAACTTGTTGTCGGACTTAAAGCTGAAAGTGAAAAAACCGGAGGATCTTATTCTGATACTACTGAAATGAAATACACAAACAAAAATATGGAATATGTGTTCTGGAATGATCCTAATGAACTTGTCAATAGACTTAGACTTTTAGCAGCATCAAAAAATGCTGGCAATAATAACCATCAGAATGAAATCAATTCTATAATTGAAGAACTAAAAGAATCAAATATCATATATGTATTAAAATTAATCTAAACCATAATACTTGCATATACAGCTGCGGTAAAAAAAATAGCACCACTACGAGAACCCAAGCACATAGAATAAATCATGACAGTTCTTCACGAATGAAGGGTAACAGAGGTGCAAAATATACTCAAATAATTAAAAAACTTGTTGTCGGACTTAAAGCTGAAAGTGAAAAAACCGGAGGATCTTATTCTGATACTACTGAAATGAAATACACAAACAAAAATATGGAATATGTGTTCTGGAATGATCCTAATGAACTTGTCAATAGACTTAGACTTTTAGCAGCATCAAAAAATGCTGGCAATAATAACCATCAGAATGAAATCAATTCTATAATTGAAGAACTAAAAGAATCAAATATCATATATGTATTAAAATTAATCTAAACCATAATACTTGCATATACAGCTGCGGTAAAAAAAATAGCACCACTACGAGAACCCAATTTCATTTAAAAATAAAGTTTATGTCAATATTTTGAGGGAAATTTTTGATATGCAAAAAGACTAAATTTAATCAAAAGAACACATTTAAAAAAGAATTGCAACTTTTATTCATCAATTTAAAAAAAAAACTTAAATTTTCTCCAAAAACTGTTATTAATAGGCGGTAAAAAAAAATAGCACCATTGCTTTATCATGCAACTTAAAACTAAAACATCGTAAGAATACAATTTGTTTTTATCATTTTATTTTTAAGAAGTACCTAACCCACCAAAATCAGTACTTTGCTGCATAGCCTTTGTTGGCTCTTACAGTTTTACAACGTCTGTTCATCGAATTTACCAAATGTTGGCACCTTTCAATCGAAATATTCTCCCAGGCGACTTTCACGGCAGACCAGAGTGCTTGGTTACTTAACGGCCTAGCGTCAGAGACTCCTATCTTAACATCTGCCCAAAGATTTTCGATGGGATTTAGGTCAGGCGATTGCGCTGGCCACTCCATCACATTAACTTCATGATCTGCTAACCATTTTTTTGCCTTCTTACTGGTGTGCTTGGAGTCACTGTCCTGTTGGAAGACCATAAAAGTTGCATCTCTTCCTCTGCATAAGGGAGTATAATGTTTTCGACTATATTAAATAAACGTGTTGATCCATGATGGATTTGATCCAATATATGGGCCCAACTCCATAGTAGGAAAAACAAGCCCACACCATTATGCTCGAACCTCCGTGCTTAACTACTTATTTCGTGAAAAAAACCGTTACCTTTTTAGTGCCAGAGATACACAATACAGAGAGATGACAGTTCAAGCAATAACAATTAACAGTATAGTTGCTTAAAATATTTTTCTATTCACTCAATTGCAGAAGTAAAAATGAAACTTGTACCAGTAGTGCTATTATTTTTACCGGCACTGTACAAGATGAACGTTGACAAGTTCGGTAGGAGCTCCAAGCCTTTTCAAAAAAAAGTAGGCCCTCAAGCAATCGGATTTAAAATCTTACCATCGGGTGATTTTGATATGGGGCATAGATATTTAAACAACATAGGGAAAAAACCTAGATTTCCACACCAAGCTGTCTGCAGAGGATATGTTGATGATCTAATAAATTTTAAGGAAACAAGCATTATAAACCACATAAATTCTTCTTTAATGGAAGTTTTATCCACTTTTAATAAGGAAATTCAAATGCTAAAAACCCACATAGACTCTTCGATAAAGGAAACAATAAAAAATATGGAACAAGAAAACATGGCATCGCAATCAATTTCTCAAAAACTTAAAGGCTCCATAGAAGAAAAGTATGTTGACGAGAAAATAAGAAACAAAGTTGAACATATTATGAAGACGCTATTTCCTAATGTACCCTTTACGCCCATTAGATAAAAATAAGTAAAAAATGTTGTTATATTTGTATAAGTCTTATATATCTGTATCTTATATATATATATATATATATATATATGTGGCGGAACACTTGCTGTACTACTACTGTAGTTTTTTTGTTTGGAAAATTATATAGTAGTATGTATTTTGTTTTCTTTTCTAATTTGATTGTTTCGAAAATATTTATGATTATTCAAAACTTAGCTATATAATATAATATATTATATATCTGTACATATAAGTGAAAATGAAGATGAGATTTTCAATTTTCATAAATAAAATAAAATTTGTTAGTTAGCATTCAAAACTTAAACAACAAGGAACTTAAAATGGACTCAGACAAAATAATAAAAGATATTTGTGATTTCTTAAAAAATCATGGAGAAATATTAAATGAACACCATGAAGAGTTTATAAGTTCTATATCTTTTCTTAAAAGATTCGAAAACGGACTTTACGTTGACGCAATTCATGGTCACCTTTACTCCAATGCCAATCTCATGCCAATGAAAAACAAAAAAGGAATTACTATTGCAAAAGGAATGGAACAAATATTTATGGATTCTTTTAGAACCCCCAAAAATTTGCAAACGGACGATGGAAAGGAATTTTTCAACAAAACGTTCAATAGCTTAATGAGAAAATATAAAATTAACCATTAATCTACTTTTTGTTCATTAAAGGCTTCTATTGTTGAAAGATTTAATAGAACTTTAAAAGAAAAAATGTGGAAAGAATTTAGTTTCAATGGCAGCTATAAATGGATAAATATTTATAAGAAATTACTTCATGATTACAACCATTCTTTTCACAAAACCATTAAATGTTATCCTGCAGATGTAACGAAGAAAAATTCAAAATCTATATTACCACTTTTCAAAAGCAAGAAAAGAGAAATAACTAAACAAAAATTTAAGGTCGGTGATAAAGTAAGAATTAGCAAATATAAACATGTATTTGAAAAGGGATACACCCCGAACTGGACAACTGAGATCTTTAAAATAAGAAATATCCAAGAAACTAACCCTATAACATATCTTCTTGAAGACTTCGAAGGAAAACCCGTACAAGGTGGTTTCTATGATGCAGAATTAATGAAATCAAAAAGTGAAGATGTATTTCTGGTAGAAAAAGTTCTACAAACAAGAGGCAATAAAGTTTTTGTTAAGTGGTTGGGATTTCCAACAGAACATACCTAACTCCTGGATAAATAAAAACGAAATCCTATAAAATGTATGGAATAAAATGAAAGAAATAAATTTAAAAAATCGAATTGACAGAACTTTCTTTATTCTTTTATTTTTACATGAACAAACACACATTGTTGTTGTTGTTGTTGTTGATGATGTTGTTGTTGTTGTTGTTGTTGTTGTTGTTGTTGTTGTTGTTGTTCACTTATTTGACCTGCCTTTCCCCCCTCAAAAAAATATAGCATTCCCCTACCAATTTAGTATTCAGAATCCTCTGTTGATTTATCCGTAGATATCAATATTTGATTATTTTGTTCATCAATACAATACCTATCAAATAGGAGGCAACGAAGGTGTACGACGTCGATCCTTTGCAGTCATAAATTAGTTCGAAAATTAGGTTTTGTGACTCACATCGTCAACAATAAAATTTACTAGAAACCACTTTCAATCGTCATCATAATTTACCCTTTTTTTATTTATAAACAATCCAACATTCCTTTACCTGTAACTTGGCCCTTTCCACTTTCCTTTTTAAAATCATTTATTTATACAACACACCTTCGCACATCTTACATTGATCTCTTTTTAAATTTCAAATAATCAAATATGTATTCAACCGTTTAACGGACGCTCTCTTTGACTCAAGTGCCAACTATGACCTTTTTTTAAATTTCAAAAACCGTTTAACGAACGCTCTGTTTGACTCAAGTGCACTTATTTGACCTGCCTTTCCCTCTCAAACAAATATAGCATTCCCTTACCAGTTTTATATTCAGAATCCTCTGTTGATTTATCCGTAGATATCAATATTTGATTATTTTGTTCATCAATACAAATTCTTACAAACAACCATAAACAACAACAAACATTGGATTTTGTGACTTACTTATAAAATCATTTATTTATACAAGACACGATCCCATCTCTTACATTGACCTTTTTTCAAATTTCAAATATTCAAATTTTCAACTGTGTAATGTTTTATCAAACCTTAAAAAACTCCTAAAACAGATTTCTCGAATAGAAATCTTGTTAAAATCAACGTTGTTACTTGTTTTAAATGTGGCAAAACGGGCCATAAAGCAAATGAATGCTATTCGCGTGTCAGTCATAATGACAAGTTTCACAATAGAAATAATAAAAGTAATGGTAATAAAGGGAAATTTAATAATTCTAAAGGCAAAGATCCCGAAGAAAGAAAGGATTTTCGGTAAAAGAAATGGTTAATGATAAGGTTGCCATTTACAAAATGTAAAGAAAATAGTCCCTATATTCATATTGAATATAAAGAAAAAAAAATTTAAAGTTTTAGTAGACACTGGAGCCAGTGTAAGCCTTATAAAGAGTAAATGTATATATTTCGAAGATTTAAATGACAAGGAAAAAAATCCAGTTCTGCGGAATAGATAAAACGATCAGGGAATCTAAAGGAATTACCAGATTGAGATTTAAAATTTGTCATAATTTATCAGAAAACGAAAGCTTCAAAAGTTGGAAATTTCATGTCGTAAGTAATGACATGCTAGGAGAATATGATGGAATTCTAGGGACAGATTTTCTCAATCAGGGAGGTTTTTCAATTAATTACAAAGAACAAACTCTTGTTCGGGATAAGGAGCAGTATGAATTGATTTTCGAAAATTTTAATGATTTCATAAAACCTCGAATGGAAGTGTACAGAACTGTACAAATAATAGAAAATTTTGAAAAAGTCACCGAAATAGTAGTGCGTAAATATGAAAATGAGAATATAGTTATTCCAGAGTGTATAACTAAAGTAGATGCACATGGTTGTTGCATAGTTTCAATTGTGAACAAAAGTGATAAAATGATTAGGAATGATATCAAATTATCAACTGAAGAATTAAAAAGTTTTGTTATGGAAGATACTCATATAATTGAAAATTCTGAAGAACAGAAAAATGTAAGGAATATTTGGAGTATTAGTAATAGAAATAAAGAAGTTCAAAAGTTGATTAGGACAAATCACATGAACTCAGAAGAGGAAAAAAGTATAAGAGATATTATACAGAAATTTCGTGACTTATTCTTGTTAGAAGGAGAAAAGCTAAGTGCAACTAATGCAATGAAATGTGAAATCAGGACGAAACCTGATGCGACTCCAATATTCACAAAAACTTACAGGTTAGGAAACAGATAACAAAACTTAAAGATGATGAAATGATAAGGGATTCGAAAAGCACTTGGAACTCTCCTCTTTGGATAGTGCCAAAGAAAACGGATAGTTCAGGAAAAGTCAAATGGCGTATGGTCATTGACTATAGAAAATTAAATGACATAACTATCGCAGATAGTTATCCAATTCCTAATATTACGGAGATTTTGGATCAACTTGGTAGAGCACAATATTTTACTACAATTGATCTAACATCTGGGTTTCACCAAATTCCTATGACAGAGAAGGACATAGAGAAAACCGCTTTCTCTACTCCTTACGGACATTATGAGTTTGTCCGGATGCCATTTTGGTTGAAAAATGCGCCGAGCATTTTTCAAAGAATGATGAACACAGTATTATCAGGATTACAAGGTTTGAAATGCTTTGTATATATGGATGATGTAGTCATTTATGGAAAAGATCTTACTGAACATAATAGTAAACTTGTGTCGGTATTTGAGCAACTTAGAAAGGCGAATTTGAAAATTCAAGCCGATAAAAGTGGGTTCCTAAGAAAAGAAGTTAGTTATTTAGGACATGTTATAACGGATAAAGGTGTTGAACCAGATCCGGTTAAGATTTCAAGTATAGAAAAGTTATCTCCTCCAATTAATACTAAAGGTATTAAGTCATTCTTAGGAATGATGGGCTATTATAGGAAATTTATAAAAGATTTCAGTAAAATAGCTTCACCTAATTAATAAATTGTTGAAAAAATATGTTGATTTTAAATGGGGAAGGGATCAACAAGTTGCTTTCGAAAAGTTGAAAGAAAGTTTATCAAATTTTACAACGCTTCAATATCCCGATTTTGATAAGGAATTCATTGTTACTATACTGATGCTAGTAATTATGGAATAGGAGCTGTTCTTTCACAAGAAGTAGGAGACAAAGATCTTCCTATACAATTTATTAGTAGAACACTTAATAAGTCAGAAACAAATTATAACACCACAGAGAAAGAATGTCTTGGAATAGTATGGGCTATAAAACAATTTCGTCCATATCTGTATGGAAGGAAGTTCATTATTAGAACTGATCATAGACCCTTACAGTGGTTGTTTAACGTTGAAGATCCTGGATCTAGATTGATCCGATGGAGATTGAAACTTGAAGAATATACTTATGTTATAGAATATAAGAAAGGAAAAGATAATTATGTTGCTGATGAATTAAGTAGAAATGTTAATGTTGTCACGAGAAGACAAAAGAATACTAATGAAACAGAAGAGAGAAAAGAAGAAATTCACGAGAAGGAGAAAGAAGACACCCCAATAAATGATAATAAGTTGGAAGAACTTATTGAAGTGACTGATAAAAATTTACAGATGGATATTATAAAAGAATATCATGAAAGTATTATGGGAGGGCATGTAGGTCAGAAAGCTACAATAAATAAAATTAGAGAAAAGTATAAATGGAATAAAATGAATTTAATGGTTAAGGGTGAGTGTCCCATGAAAAAATAGGTTAGAGTTTTGCGCTAAGTCGTATAGCGTTCACACTTTTCCGAATATTTTAATGAAACAAACGGATATCGATAGGAAATAGGATGGGTAAAATATTTCAGGAGCTTTAAGAAAAAAAAAACAAAAATTGGGCCTAAAAATTAGCAAACAGATGGAAAAATCAAAAAAAAATTGTAGAGTGCTTGCAAATATGATGGGGGATATAATAAATAATTTTTTTTTATTTTTTGTTCTTAAGAAAATATATCTGCAAGATGAGTATCGGTTTTATTTTTTTTTTTATTTTTTTATTTAATTCCAAAAAAAATCTTACAAACCCATGAAAAATGAAGGAAATTTACTAAGTGGTATGAATGTTTTACTGGATATAACTTAATAAGTATAAAAGATAAAGAAGTCAAACTATCGTTTTTACAAAGCCAATAAATAGGTGTGTAATTACTTAACTTTTTTTTTCAATTTTTCAAATTTTTTTTTTTTTTAACAAAAAGTAAAAAAAAACTTTTTTTTTCTTAAAATTTTCTGGTTTGCACAGGGGCTTTTAGAATTATATTTTTTAATTTTTGTGAATAACTTTTTTATGAAAGATTCATATATTCTGAAAACAGTCTCGGCTTTGAAAAAAAAAACTCATAGGATATATTTCAAAATGCAATTCAATATGACAATATTTGTAATACCATTGTAAGAGAACGACTGGCAATAGAATTCTGGCATATTTTTTTTATTTTTTTCTGGTATTTTGTTTATCCACTTTTCAAAACAAAATAATTTTTCCGCTTACTATTTATTTAATTTTATTTTTGAGAAAAGACGTCTATTTTGCATTTTTTAACAAAAAAATTCCTTGCACACGCACACAAAGAAGTTGTAGTTCCACAAAATTCCACTGCAATATCAGCGCTAAAGAAGAGAATTTCTATCTCTTTGCAAATAAATTTCGCCCGCCCGTTCGCTCTCACATATATTTTGTCTTGTTTTTTTTTGTGCTTGGCTAAGTTTTTTTTATTTTTCTTTTCTTACCCGTCATCTTATAATTATTAGAAAATGTAAAAAAGACCTGCTGTTAGAAATAATTTTTTTTCTAGATATATTTGATGCAAGGTCATGATTCATGAATGACAATTTGTATATGACGTAGCCACATGCAGAAGAATTTGGTTTTTTTGGTTGGGCAAGTTACTTGTAGGTTGTTACACATTGTATTTTGATATCGCGATTCATGATTTCGCGATGGATATGATCGTTCTTTAGATATAAAACTCAGAAGTTTGAAAAATTAGGTAGATAATTATATACCTATGTCCTGTTTTTTTTTTCTTTGTTCAAATCGTAACTCGTAGACTTGATGGTTGATGGAAGTCGTGTTCACTTCTTGTGGTCGGATCGATGCAGGATTTTTGGTTGAATATTGTGCAGTATAGGTACCTATATATACTTATGTTATGTGTATACATTTATACTCATTGGTTGGGTCATTTGTTTGTTTTGCGAAAAGAAATATGTATACATATATATAGGTATACAAGTCATTTTGTATTGTTTTTTCTTCGATAGTTTATGTAAAATAGTGTAATTGAATGATGAATGATTGAAATGCTTGATATCGTTGGTGGAGAATTTAATTTTGAGTAGGTATAGCGATAGATTTGATTAACATTATTATTGTGTGATTGAATGCAGTTTGCATTTCACTGGGAGGGTAATACATTCAGATATGTGCAATTAATAATGTCAAGTGGATGGCGCCAAAATATGCATACATATACGTAAGAATCTAGTATACATAATTTAGGTCGTTTTCAAAACAGTGAGTTCTATTTTTTTGTATGATCATTAGATTTTGGGATATCAATGATAAAAGAAAAAAAACACATTTGAACAATGACAAAATTATATCCCGTTATTTTCCATACCTGTGCCGGCAATGTCTGTAAAAATTGTTTTTTTTTTTTAATATTTTAAAAGAAGACGTTTGAAATTATTTTTATTTTGTTTTAATTTGACCATAATTTAAATACATAGTTGAAACCTTTCAAAAATCACTCCAAAATTTAAAAAAAAATTATCTTGATCTTCAGCATTTTATGATGTGTACTGTACCTACCTCATTTTAAAAAAAAATATCAACTATGTATATAGCCCTTCCCGTATAGAACATACATACCTAGGTAGTTTCTCGACCCATACAAAAACTTATACTTTTTTTACTCTAGTTAGGTAGGTACCTTTAATTTGAATAAATCTCCAAAAATCATGTCTTACCTGCCTAGGTTGCTACTCACTTTCAAAATTTTCAATTCCCTACAATTTTCCTAATTATATTCCAACCTGCAATACAACCGTATGAATGAGCCGGTAAGTGAAATGTTCTTTCAAAAAATTCTCAAAAGAAAACTTACATTTTTCATAATACCTAACTAATAATGAATATTTTTTTGCAATTAGAAGATCATATCATAACGAACAAAAAAATATGTAGGTAGATATCTACAACAAATAAAAATATCCACCGCCACCAAACCGAAAACCCCTCTCTAGCATTATGTATATCGTTTTTTGTCGCTTATTCATATTATGTATATTACTTTTCTCATTTCTCATAGTATGACATACTCGTAACATCCAAAAAACAAAACAACTACCTACCTATAGCAAAAAAAAAAAACTTAAAAAAACATCATTCGCGCCGTGCCTATGTCATCGCCACCGGCCGTCGCGTGTCGGTCAGACTCATCTCTCATGCCTCAGCACAACTCTTTTTAAACACACTCTTACCTATGCGCAAAACAAGAGCAAACAATCAAGGTGTTGGTGTACCAAACAATCGTTACCCCTCGGCTTCTTCATCTCATCCGAGTTCTCCTCTGAACGAAAAAACAAAACGTGCTAAAAATATGGAGATCACCAACGAAATATATGAAAAACAATAAAAAAAACAAAGTTCTCACATAATTGCACAATTTAACGATTTAACACTACAAATAAACACTTTAGAAGAGAAATGGTTCCAAGAGATTGAAAATGTCAAACAATCGATCAGTATTCTGGAAACTAGAGTTGACCGATCTGAACAAGCACCGAATGAAACTGTCCAATTGAGAGAAGAAGTTATATCAATTCAAGCTCAAATTGAAGTCTAAGAACGAAGGATTGCAGCATGTGATGCTCTTCTTGTTGGTATTCCACAAAGTGAAGAAGACATCAAAAAAATATTCAACAACTTTTGCAACACCATAGAATGTAGCCCCCCACCAATGAGAAATATTTTCCGAGTGAAGAGCAAAACGTCAACGGCTCCCATCATATTGAAATTTAACTCACCGGAAGAAAGAAACACCGTATTGCAATCAGCTGCCAACTTTCGCATCAATAAAAACAGAGCGCTCTCTCAACAAGACTTTGGTCTTGAAATAGTGGGCAATGTGTACATCAATGAAAGTTTGACAAAAAAAACCGCACTCTTTTGCAACATGCACTTCGACTAAAACACCAAAAACATCTGTTCGCAGTTTTTACTCGCCATGGGTCAGTTTTCGGCAAGAAACATGAGAACGAGAAAAGCTTTCTCATTGAAAGTTTAGACTCATTGAATACTGTCGCTGGGACACAAGAAGTTATTAACGACTAGCAGCAACATCACAGCATCAGCAACATATCACCATATCAACATTTGCAACAACATTAAAATAGAAAATAAGTAGATACTTATATATACTTACATATTATTTTTTTTCTCTAGTTTTATATCTCATATTTTTTCTTATTACATACATATAAAATTATTAATATTTCTCTTTTTTTTATTTCTCTTTTGTATCATTATTAGTACCTTCTCTCTTCATTGTATTCTATTTTTATTTTTCTTATTTTTCTTCATTTTCAAATAAATTTTCTATTATCTTATCTTTTTTATTTTATCTCATTTAACAAACATGCAAAACGATAATAATTTTAAAAATAATTTCTTTAATATTCCTGAGGATCAATGTAATATTTTCACTGGTACAAAATTGTATACTAGTTCTAATGATTTTACTATTTTTCATCAAAATGTGAGGAGTATGCGAAAAAATTTTGATTTACTATGCTCCTATCTTACAAATTGCCTTTCCACTTTACCAAATGTAATAGTTTTGACAGAAATATGGATTTTCAATCATGAACTTAGCCAATTTACATTACCGGGCTATAAGTCCTACGCAAAATGCAATGAAAACTATCAGGCAGGAGGTACAATGGTTTTTGTAAAATCAAATATTGAGGTTGAGTTTTATTCTCCTGATCTGGAAAGCGCAGATTGTGTTTGCCTAAAATTTATTGTGGGACATTATGAGATGTGTCATGTGTGTCTCTACCGGTTGCAATTTATTAGTACAGATACATTTCTAGAAGAATGCCAAAGTTTCTTAACATCAATTGAGTGCAGTAATGTTTGTTTAATTGGGGATATCAACATAAATATTCTAGATCTTCCAACTGAATGCGAAGATTACATGCTGATGTTATCGTCCTTGGGTTATAGATCATTGGTTAATGCCCCAACAAGAGTAACTGAACAATCAAAAACTTGTATTGACCACGTATTTCTTAAGTCAAAAATTTAACGAATGTTTATCCATTTGTTTTAGAAATTGATGTGACAGATCATTTCGCAACGGGGGTTTCACTGTTGGACATTTTATATATTAATAATAATAACTATGAAGAGACATCTAATGAACAAGAAATTAAAAAAATAATGTTTCCAAAGCTAAATGAACTACTATCGCATGAGTCTTGGGTGTCTGTTTATGGAAATGAGAATCTTTCTATTTCTTTTTGTTCATTCATTGATATTCTCAATAAACATATTTCTCATGCCAGTCAAATGAAGAAGATTAGATCGAAGGAAAGAAAAATCAAACCATGGATAACAGGTTATATTTGTGATCAAATCAAAAAGAAAAATGTTTTCTATTCTCGGCATAAAAATAATCTTGGTACTCAAGAAATTAAAAACAAATATCGCGAAATGCAGGCTAATGTAAGAGACCTTATTGCTAATCAAAAAATAAATTATTATAGGCCAATTTCACTGCTTTCGGTTTTTTCAAAAATATTGGAGATTGCTTTTAAGAATAGAATGCTCTCTTTTTTAGAAAAATTCGAATTTTTTGATGATCGTCAATTTGGTTTTAGAAAAAGAAAAAGCACTGAAGATGCCATGACAAATTTTCTTACGGATATTTACAAGTCCCTAGATAAAAGCCTTAAAACAGCAGGCATATTTCTCGATTTGACTAAAGCTTTTGATTTAGTCAACCACGCGATATTACTAAATAAATTAAGCCAAATTGGTTTTAGGGCAACTACACATCGTTGGCTGAGCAGTTACTTAAGTGGCAGAAAACAACGAGTTCAAATTAAAGACGTTTTTAGTGAAGTAGCAAGTTGTCCAAACATAGGTGTTCCGCAGGGATCTGTGCTTGGGCCGATCCTGTTTCTCATATACATAAACTCAATTTTTCAAGTTAAACTAAATGGTAAACTAACAGCGTATGCAGACGATCTAGCATTGTTGTATAGTTCTTCTTCACAAGAAGGCATAGTTGAATTAGTAAAAGATGATCTAATTTCATTGAAAAATTGGTTAGCGTATCATAAAATGGTGCTTAGCAAAAAATCAAAAGCTATAATGTTTTCCCTATCTCGATCTGTATCACCTAAAGCTATAATATATCATCACATATCATGCGACACTGTATCCTGCAACAATGTCTGTTTTCCCTTGGAATTTGCAACTGAGTACAAATATCTAGGCGTTATAATTGACAACAGATTAACTTGGAAACCTCAAATTATATTAGTAAAACGATTGTTATATTTTGCAGTAAGAAAAATATATTTCTTGCGCAAGCTAGTTCCACGCAAACTATTAATATCCATTTACAACGCCCTGGTTAGTTCACGTCTTGAATATGGTCTAGCATGCTGGGGATGTGCATACAAGACAAATCTTCAGCCTATTGTTATAGTTCAAAAAAAAATAATAAGATTGATTACATACAGTCCAAGGATTGAGCATGCTCTCCCACTATTTCAGAACTTAAAGATACTTCCATTTCGATTTCTCTACATTTTCAAAACTCTGAAAGTTTTCTTTACTAGAAGTGGAACCGTTAGGTTTAAAACGAATGAGAACCACTCGCTTATTGAAAATGCATGCTCGCTACTGACAGATTCTGTCACAGAGTGTGTTTAATCTACATAGATATGAAAAAAAAATCGAAAATTTTTAAGTTCATGCTTGAGGATTCATTTCAGGATGTCATACTAATGAAGATTACTCCTTAATAAATATTTCCTTAATGCTAATATGTTTAATTAAATTGAAGAATAACTTGAATGAAATGTAACTTGCATTTATGTACATATATAATATAAGAAACACTTATTGTAATTTTTGATTAATGAGATAAATAAATAAATAAAAGATAAATAAAAACAACAGGTTCTGGCAATAAATATGTAATATGTATGTATGCCTGTGTGCGCTTGTGCGCCTCTGTCTGCTGATGCATACCATACCCATATGTCTCTGTGGCTGGCATTATCTGGCTCTGAGAAAAGTATTGCACAAGAGAGAAGTTAGCTTATAGAAGAGAATCATTCTTCTACTAATGCATTCAAATGTATTTACATGAGTTCTGAGTTTGCTTCTGAGGTACACCCACCCTTAAGAGGCCTTCCCCTAGATTTGAGGAAAAACGAGAAAATGGTGAAAAGGTGCGCAATTTCCTTAAGTAATTTGGGTGCATATGACAATAATTAAAACGCTATATGAAAAAACGATTCATTATCTTCAAATTGTTGGAATTACTTTTTTCGAAATCGACTCACAGCGGGTTATATTTGAAAAAATGTATATCTATATTTTGAGAAATTAGCAAAAACTGCTAATTGGTGCGCAATTTTGTAGAAAAAGTACTGGACTGAGTGAATCAAATTTTATATTTCCTAATAGGTAATAAACATATCTTTAAATTGTTGGAATTGATTTTTTGAAAAAATGAAAAGTTTTGGAAATATATTGACTTAAAAAACACTTAAAATGCTGTTTTTCAAATCGGTTTTTGACATATTTGTTTAATGAATTTTACTAAAATTATGATCCAAAATAACAAACCGACATTCTAAATTTAATTTTCAGAAAAAAAATATTGAATTTTCTTGTATTTTTATGTGAAACATCGAATTTTTAAAACGTCTGCGTAAAATAAAATCTCATTATTTTAGCTAAGACACAAATCATTGGATTCTATTTGTTCTCCAAATGACCGGTAGAGTTTTCATGTAAAATAAAACAAAAATTCAAACAGTGTGATGCACACAATTTGGCAGTAGATAAAGAGGTACCTAACAATACAAATGCAGTCTGTTTATATGGTATGGTGACTATTGCCTGATGTTTGTGTAGTGTAGAAGTTTTGTTGTTATTTTTTTGTTTTTTGTATTTACTGCTTGTTGGTTTTTTTTTCTCTTTATTTTGTGTATATTCTGTAACTATGATTTACGTTACTATAGGTCAGGTTGTTCTCAATCAAATCATAATAAGATTTTCGTATTTGAATAATGAAAGTAAAAAGTTTGAAAGCATTTGGTTTGTTAGCGCAGAATTGCGTTTCGATTATCGAGTATACCTAGTTATATGTAGGGTCATAGCATTTTTATTTGTTGATTTGCAAAAGGGTCATAAAAGGCTAGGGCGTGTAGGTTGAACTTATACAAAAGAAAAATTTATGGGAGAGGGTCTATTTCCCCCGTTTAGGTGCGTGGGGCAATTTAAAAAAACCGGATGTCAAAATGTTTTGTAGTTTTTCCAAAAATCAAAAATAACAAAAACTACTTTCTTCTAAGAATAACCTTTTATTTTTGTTTTTACGTTATTGGATTCCTAGGTAAATTTATGAATGAAATGATTAACTTTATTTTTACTATTTTTTTACTATCGGTCCATTAAGCATACAATAAAGTGACAAAGTACTGGATTAACCGTATTTCGCACATTTTTTGATTGAGAACATCTGCATGAGAGCGTTGGGTTAAAATTGACCTGCAAATGATTTTAAATCATGCAACTTACACAGGATTACATGCAAGCCCAAATCATACTTGCAATAGAAACTATGATGGACCTTCAACTCTGATGGAATCAGACATTCTTCTTGAAGCTTTCAAGTGCAGTGTTAAAATAAACGGTGTTAGGTACCTTACAATGCTTGCTGATGGAGACAGCAGTTCATTCAAAAAAATATTAGAAAATGATCCCTACAACGGAAGAAAAAGTGGAGAAAATTGAATGTTGCAACCATTTGGCTTGAAAGGTGCCCTGACAAAAAATTTGGAGCGGATAAGCGCATTAAAATACAGACGAATGAATACAGAAATAAAAGAAAGCTCCTTATTGGCAATCAAACAAGACATAAGGAACGTCATTCATCATGTTTTTGGAGATCATGCAAAGTGTCCAACGCACATAAAAGAAAGGTGCAACGTTATCGACACCAATTTGAAACCTCTTATGGTAAAAGACGGAATTTATGAATCAATTATGGGCCCAACGAGACGACTTATTTGGAACGCTAAAAGTCTTCTGTTTGGATATACCAATAACCTGGCTGAACATTTCAACTCGATAGTGGCAAAACTTTTTGGTGGAAAAAGGATAAACTTTTCCTTTGGCAGTGGATATTCTAACCGGTAAGTAATTTAAATAACAGTTTTTAATATTCCTGTAACAATATAATAATTTGAATTTTATAATTACCTTCTGTAATAAACTATTTTTTCTCATGACAGATGTTTTGCAGCTGTAGTTCAATTCAACGCGAAGAGTCAGATGTCAGAACTATATACTCAAGTTTATAGTTCCAATCCAGAAGCCAGAATCCGGAAAGTTGAGCTACGTCGGTTGAGAAGCAATGAAAGAGGGAGAAAAAGAAAAGTTTACGGCAAACGGAGAACATATTTCAGAATAAACCGTTCTTATACTTCGAATGATATTGGTTATGGAGATGGTTCCAGGCAACCAGGTATGGGTCCAGAAGAATTTTTACTGCTGAAAAGGAAATCATTCTGAAAAGACTTGAGGACAACCAAAAAAACCTATTCCTCCTACAGCATCAAACAATTGGCTAGACAAACAACATCAAATGGAGTGAGACAAGAAAATTCATGCTGACTGCTTCTTCCTTCGGCACTATTTGCAAGGCCAAAAAATTTGAGGGACATGTAAAAAGACTCGCTCATCCAACGGAAATTTTTGCAAAGTCTATAATACATGGAAAAATCAATGAAGACGCGGCAAGATTACAGCTGGAAACTCAACTCGGTCAACAAATAAAAGGTAGCGGATTATTCATTGACGAACAGTTCTCTTATCTTGGAGCATCACCAGATGGAATTATTGATGAAAACACCATTTGCGAGATCAAATGCCCCTTTTCAATTGCTGAATTGGATCCAATTGCAGCCATCAAAGACAAGAAACTAAATTTCATCACAGTTTCAGATGATGGTTGCGTAGGAATTAATAAGACCCATATTTACTATTATCAAATTCAAGGGCAATTGCATATTTCCCAAAAGAATGTCTGTGTTTTTGCAGTTTGGACTAGCAGCAAATATGATCTATGCGTTGAAAGAGTTGAAAAGGATGACGACTTTTGGGAAACTCAAATGGTGACTAAACTTTCATCTTTTTATATGGATTGGCTTTTACCAGAACTAGTAGATCCACGGGTCCCTCGTGGTATGAAAGTACGTGCTCCCTCAAATAACTGAGAAAGGGTTGTTTCTTTTTGTCTTTCTTCTTTTATAATTATGAAACAAAAATAAACTAAAATAAAATAAACAAATAAATTCAAGTAGGTGTAGGTTAAAAAAAAAGGAAAATTATTTTTTGAATAGAAATAAAATCTAATATTGAATTAAATCGATTTGCTTATTATTTTATTATTTTCACACTTCAAAGACCCTTCTTGATATAAAATACAGAATGGTTTTACTTTCATTCCAATGAGACCTGAAATTTTTTTTTCGAATCAATCAATTATTTTTTTAGTCACAATTTCAAATTGGTACCTAGTTTTCTTCTAAATGTAAAAATCAAAGATTACATCCTAACATGTATCCACCCCTACTATCCTACTTTTTCTCAATATTATTGGCATCGGTTTCGGCAGTCTAAAATAAATATTTTTCGTCTGAATTTTTTTTCTTCCTAATCCCCATATGTAAAAGCAAAAACAAATCTCAATCAGTCAAATTGGTATGTCCAATTGCTATGAATTTACGACACGTAAAGGGTAAAAGTGTCATATGTATTTCAAACGCTTATTTCATATTTTAAAAATCTTGAACAAAAATCGATTTATAATTTTCGTATTGCAGAATAATACAACAAATTAAGTGTCCATGAAAGGACTTACAATCTTACATAGTGAAAACAAAAAAATATACACAAAAAAATTAATGAAACAAATTTTACGGCAGCCTACTTGGTCACACCAAGCAAGCGAATAATACAGAAAAATACCAAAACCAACCAAACTAGTTTTTGAGAGGTATATGTGTTAGAAGTTACTTTAACAATAATTACTTTATGATACTATAAATATACAGATATCAATAATAATTATGTAAAGATTGATATATAAAATATTCTGTTTTAAATTTTTTTCATTCATTCAAATTCTGTTTTTAATATAATAAACGTTACTTTTATTTTTGTAAAAGGACTAGCATTTTCAATTGCTTATACTCGGCTAATAGGTTATGGGCCCTTACTGACTAGTCCAAGAAGTTTTAAATAAAATAACTCAATTATTATATTCAATTTGTATCCTGGGTGACAAGGATGGATGAATTAAAAGGATCAATTCAGAAATTACACTCTCAGAACTACCAAATCTGGAAATATAAGCTTGAACTGCTGCTTATGAAAGAGGAACTCTGGGACGTTGTTGATAAAGAAAACCCAGACAAGGTAACTGAAAACTGGTTAGTGAAGGACAGAAAAGCTAGAGCTATAATTGGGCTTTTGGTTGAAGATAATCAACTTATTCATCTTCGAAAACTAGAAACTTCTAGACAGTATTGGCTTGCTTTGAAGAAAAATCACGAAAAATCATCACTCTCAAATAAAGTTTCCATACTGAAGAAACTTTGCAGGATGAAACTTAAGGAAGATCAAACAATGGAGAGTCACATAAATGAAATGTTAGATACAGTTGATCGCTTATGTGGACTAGGTGAAGTGCTCGCTGAGCATTTAATTGTTGCTTTTCTGTTGGGAAGTTTACCTGATGAATACAGTTCTCTTATAACTGCTCTTGAAGTCCGTGATGAAACAAGTCTTACATTGGATCTTGTGAAAGAAAAACTAATTCAAGATTTTAAAAGACGACAAGAAGGATCTTAATACTGAAGCAGTTTTGAAGACACAAGGTAAATATAAATTTATTCCTAAATGTTATTCTTGTGGAGAAAATGGACATTTGAAAAGAAATTGTCCCAACAAAAAGAATTTTATAAGGAATAGTCAACAAAAAGCAAATAAATCCTTTCACAAAAATGATACCAACACGAATTTTTGCTTTAAAAATGTGTCTGTAAAAGAATTTTCTCAAAACTGGTATGTGGACTCAGCAGCTACCTGTCACATGAGCTGCGATAAATCTTTCTTTTCTTATATTGATGAAAGCTCAAATGATAAGGTTTTCTTGGCTGATGGAACTGAAATAATCGCCAAGGGTTCCGGAGAAGGGAAGTTAAGATGTAATGACAAGACAATAATGGTTCGTAATGTTTTGTATGTTCCACAATTAGACAGTAATTTGTTATCGGTTGGAAGATTAACGGCAAATGGTTTTGAAATAATTTTTAAAAACAAAACTTGTGCTATTTTATATGATAATTCTGTTTATGCTACTGCTTATTTGGAAAATAATTTATATAAACTAGATGTAAGTAATTATGTTAACAAAACTTCATTTGACATGAAACATGAATGCATCCATGTATGGCATAGTCGTTTTGGACATCGAGATTCAGATGCAATAAAAACTGGAATTAATAATGGTTACATAACTGGTGTTTTATTAAAAGGTTGTTCTTGCAAATTTAAATGTGAAACATGTTTGCAAGGTAAATTGACAAGAAAAGTATTTCCAAAATTTTCAACTTACCGAGCTTGCAATGTTTTGGACTTAATACATAGCGATTTGTGTGGACCTATGCAAAACTCGACACCGAGTGGGAACAAATATTTTTTAACATTAATTGATGATTATAGTAGATATTGCATGGTATATTTTATTCAAAAGAAAAGTGAAGCATTGAACAAAATCAAAGAGTTTGTTGCATTGGTAGAAAATAAATTTGGCAAAACAATTAAAATTGTGCGCTCTGATAGGGGAGGTGAATATTTAAACAAAGAAATGAATATTTTCTTGAAAAGTAAAGGAATTGTTCATCAGCTTACTGCTCCCTATACACCTGAACAAAACGGGGTAGCAGAAAGAAAGAATAGAAGTCTTGTGGAAATGGCAAGATGTCTTTTAATTGAATCTAGAATGCATTTGAAGTACTGGGCAGAAGCTGTGAACACAGCCAACTATGTTCAAAATCGTCTTCCAGGGAAAGCTACAACTGTCACACCATATGAACTTTGGTTTGGTGTAAAACCATCAATGAATCATGTAAAAGTTTTCGGATCAGAAGCATATGCACAAATTCCAAAAGAAAATCGTAGAAAACTAGATAAAGTGGCAAATAAATTTATACTTGTGGGATACTCGGAAGAATCAAAAGCATATCGATTACTTAACACACAGACTAATGAAATTGTTATAAGCAGGAATGTCGAAATTACTGAATCCAAATTTTCTATCAAAAATTATAGTGATAATACTCTGAACCATACAAATTTTAAAGAAAATAAGATTTTAATAAATTTAGAATGCAAAGAAAACGAAAAAAAATTACCAGATAATGATAAAAATAATCAGCAAGAAGAAGAGAGTATTCAACCAGATAATAGAAGAATTTCATCAAGATCGACGAAAGGCATTGCACCCGACCGATTGGTAATGAAAACGGCAGCAGTTGAAGAGCCTAAGAGATATGATGAAGCTGTTTCTTGTTCCGAAAGAGTGTATTGGATTCAAGCTATGGATGATGAAATTGCATTCATTAACGCAAACAATACCTGGAATTTAACAGAATTACCAAAAAGAAGAAAGGCTGTTGGTTGTAAATGGATTTATAAATTAAAAAGATGTACTGAAGGAAATTTAAGTATAAAGCTCGTTTGGTTGCTCAAGGTTTTTCGCAAAAATATGGAGAAGATTATGATCAAGTTTTTGCACCGGTTGTAAAGCAAACCACTCTGAGGGCGCTTTTGGCAATATCAATGAATGAAGACATGATAGTAAAGCACTTAGATGTGAAAACGGCTTTTCTAAATGGCGATTTAGACACTGAAATTTATCTTAAGCAGCCTGAAGGATATCAAGTCCCTGGAAAAGAGAATTTAGTTTGCAAATTAAATAGGAGTATATATGGACTAAAACAATCAGCTCGATGTTGGAATCACAAAATTAATGACGTGTTAACTAAATTTGGATTCAGAAGGGGAAAGGCTGATCCATGCATGTATATAAAAGAAGAAGACAATAATCTGATTGTAATTTTGTTATACGTAGATGATATAATTATTTCCAGTAAAGCCAACAATTTAATACAAAAGACAATTAACAAAATTAAAGAACATTTTGAAATATCAGATTTGGGGAATTTGTCGTTTTATCTGGGAATTCAATTTGAAAAGAAGAATGGATATTTTGTAATGCACCAAGAAATGTATATTGAAACTTTATTGCAAGAATTTAATTTGGCAGATGCGAAAATTTCTAAAATTCCAATTGATCCTGGGTACATAAAAGAAATCGACAGTGAAAATGTTTTGTGTTCAAACGAATTATATCGAAAAGCAATCGGATCATTGCTTTACCTGGCAGGAAATACGAGACCAGATATTTCACATGCAGTTTCACTCTTAAGCAGAAAAGTCAGTCAACCCACACAAATGGACTGGATAGAAGTCAAACGTGTGTTCAGATATTTAAAAGGAACCAAACATTTAAGATTGTGTGTAGGAAGTACTGCAAATAAGGACTTAACTCTAATTGGACACGCTGATGCTGATTGGGCTGGAGATTTGAAAGATCGAAAATCAACAAGTGGATATGTTTTTAAAATTGGTGATGCTGTTATCAGCTATGCAAGTCGTAAACAAATGAACGTAACTTTATCATCAACTGAAGCTGAATTAGTTGCTCTAGCTGAAGCATCTCAAGAAGCAATTTGGTTAAAAATGCTGTTTGAGGATTTTAAATTCAAGATATCTGGTGTTATTATTAATGAAGATAATCAAAGCTGTTTAAAATTATTAGAGGAAGATAAAATTAATTCAAGAACTAAGCATATTGACGTAAAATACTACTTTTCCAGAGAACTAAATTTATCAAAAGCTATTAACTACAAGTACTGTCCAACTGAAGATATAGTGGCGGATATTTTAACAAAACCTTTACACAATATCAAGTTTGGTAAATTTAGAAAGTTACTTGGATTATCATAAATTTGATTTTAATTCATAGTTATTGAGAAGGGGTGTTAGAAGTTACTTTAACAATAACTACTTTATGATACTATAAATATACAGATATCAATAATAATTATGTAAAGATTGATGTATAAAATATTCTGTTTTAAATTTTTTTCATTCATTCAAATTCTGTTTTTAATATAATAAACGTTACTTTTATTTTTGTAAAAGGACTAGCATTTTCAATTGCTTATACTCGGCTAATAATATGTATATAGAAAACAAAATACGAGTAGGTACACATAAAGAATCTGGAAAAATATTTTTACTCTTTTCAACATTAGCGATCGTAATAAACTTTTATCTTGCTTTACTTATTGGATATTTTACGGAGTACCAAGTGAATGGTGTTGAGTGTTCTTTTTGTGGATTGGTTTGGAATGCATATCTGATGTTTAAACCTAACATTGGTGAAGAACTCGGATCAATAGGTTCTACTTTTAGTTCCCACTTTTAGGTGAAGGGCTCTTAATGATTATGTGAAGAAATGTAAGAGCTGTCAATTGGGAAAAATTAACAGACATCCTACTAAAACACCTATGAAGGTTGTTTCTAGTGCTGAAGAAGGCCTAGAAAAAGTAAGTCTTGATTTAACAGGTCCTTACCCTGTATCAAGAAATGGAAACTTATATGGATTAAGTGTTCAAGATGATTTAACAAAATTAATAAATTCATTCCTATACCAGATAAGAATGCTGAAACTATAGCGAAAAGTTTTACAGAGCATTGGATCCTGTATTTTGGTATTCCCAAAATAATTTTATCTGATAATGGTTCAGAATTTTGTAATGACCTGATGAAAAATCTTTGTCAAGAATTTAAGATAAAGCACATTACAACGAGTATGTACTATCCACAATCAAATGGTAGTATTGAGAGAGTTCATGCTCGATTGAAAGAATATTTAAATACTGTAAATTTTTCAAATGATAACTGGGATGATGCAATCAAGTTTGCAAGTTTCAGTTATAATACAACAACTCATAGTACAACTGGATATAGTCCACATGAAGTATTATTTGGTAGAAAAGCTAATAGACCAAGTAATTTCGATCCTTTAAAATTAAAGGATATGAAGGATTATGTTGATGAAATAAAAGAAAAACTGTCTTTTATAGAAAATAAGTTAAAGAGAATACTAATTTATCTAAAGAAAAATCAAAGATGAGATATGATGTAGAAACGAGTGCATCTCCTAATTATAAAATTGGAGATAAAGTTTTATTAACGAATTTTTCTAAAAATAGGAAATTAGAAAAAACTTTTGAAGGTCCTTTTAAAATAATTCGATGTTCTAGTGACAATGTTTGGATAAGATCCAATGGTAGAATAAGGAAAGTTAACAGGGATTTAATCAAACCATATTTTCAAAACATTCATGCTTAATAATTTTGAATACGTTATAATAATCCTTGTTTTTTCCTTATTTTAATTAATTGATTCCAAGAAGCATAATTTGTAACTGAGCCTTTGTAGGATATTTGGAGTAAAGCATTGTAAAATTAATTGTCTTATGTTATTACAGTTTACATCATAATTAATGTTTCCAGCTGTTTTCTGAATTTATTAACTGGTTCATTGACTTCTTAGTTGTATTTTTAGAGAAGTTAGATGATGAACATGACCACTTTGACGAATCGATTGTTTCTTTTAAATCATTGATTGCTATAGCTTCCTTAATAAAAAAAAAAATTTTGATCGAAATCTCAAAACATATTTTCAGAATATTGTTATTGATCCCGTCTATTAACGGAATTGAAGTTAAGCAGATGCCAACTTCAAATGGAATCTACTTCAAACATCTAGGAGAAGTTAAGATTATCAAAGGAAAAATATCTATTGTTAACAACATAGATTTAAATGATATAGAAATCCATATTAATAGAATTAAGAATCAAATAATATACGTCGAAAGGGAATGTACAATCGAATTAGATGATTGTAAAAACTTTTTTGAAAAAGTAAGATTCGATACAATAAATTTATATAAGAATCTTGGAGTTATATACCAACTTTTAGGCATAAATCTTAGGCAGAAAGGAGGTGTTTTGAATTTCGTAGGTTCAGGTCTAAAAGTACTTTTTGGTACAATGGATAATTCTGATGCTGAACATTATGAAGAAGTTATAAGGAACACCCAAGAAAATGTTGAGTTTATCCATAAAAGTCAACAAGAAGAAATCAAAGTACTAGATAGTTTAAATGACCAAAATAAAATCTTTAAAGAAGCCTATGTTATTTTGGTAATGTAACTAATGAGTTGAGAGAAAATATGAAAATATTAATTACACAGAAAAATAAACAAAATCATATTAATGATCTTAGGAGATTTTTCACTGAGATGAAGATTCGAACATATGCTATGATGAGCCATTTGGAAATTTTCATTAATGAAATTAATGCTATTCTTTTTCTTAGAAATGAAATGATTCATCCTATAATAATTGAACCTAAAAAACTAATTCAAATCCTGAAGGATAGTGAAGAGAATAATATTTTACTGTTTAGTTCTGCATTGCAAAACTTTCCGAATATAATGAAAGAAGTTTCATCTTCTATTTATATAAAAAATAAAAGGTTAGTCGTCATACTAGCTATTCCTGTTTTGAGTAAGACAGAAGGTTATATTTTTGAAATGATAAATATACCTTTTAAATTAAATAATCTTTTGTATGCTTTAGAATTGAAGTATAAATACTTAATTATTACTACAAATAAAAATGAATTCTTAATAACAAATGATAAAAATAATTATAAAATCATTGATAAATACTTTTTGTGTAAAGATATGATATTTAAAAATGCAAAATTTAATGATGATTGTGAACTAAATAATTTTATGCAAAGAAAAAGCTCTAATTGTAAATTAAAACAAGTTTATGGGAAAATAGAAGTTTTCTATCAATTATCAAATATAAAATATATGTTCGTTTTAAATGAAAAAAACAATTTTAAATGTAAATGTAATAATTCTTTGGAAGAAGGAACCTTAAATGAAATTGGAATCCTTACTTTAGAAAACAACTGTAGATTCGAAACAATGGATACAATCATAAATGTACTTGATTTTGAGTTAACTGTTCAAAACAAAGATGTACATCATGATTTTATTGATGATTGTTGTATCAATGTTAATTTCAAAGATGTTAATTTTGAAAACATTAATCTTCCTAAATTAAAGCTTCAAAATCTTAATGAATTAAAAGATTTGACTTTAGAAATCCGTAACCAAGAAAATTATGTAAACCGAAAATTAAAAGAATTGCCTCCAAAAACCCAAGGAATCTTGATGGGTATAGGAAGTATTATAATAATAATTATTATTTCTTGTTTTGCTTATAAATGTTTAAAAAGTAGAATGAGCTTCATTCTATTTAATCGTTGTTTTAATAAAAAAAAACTAATAATGAACCCTTAGTTGTAAGATATATAAATAAACCTGAAGATGAATTCAAATTAAGAAAAAAATACAAAGATCAACAAATTGTAAATAATGAAAGAAAATATAATTATGAATTGTAAATATAAAATTGTATACTTATTCTTAAATCATATTTTTAAGCTACCAAAACTTATAAAATTGTATACCTATACTTATATCATATTTTTAAGCTTTCAAAATTTATAAAAAAAAATATTTAAATGATTTTTTTTTTTATAAATATTCCTTTTAAGGGGGGAGGTGTTATGCTGATCTCGCATATTCTCCTCGTTCGATTGTGGTGTTCCTTGTGGATGGATCCATTATTGTTTACATTAATGGATAACCCACATCATGCATTTCGTTATATATTTTTCTATCGTATTAAATTAATACAATGCTGCATAAAATTAATAGATTATCGATATTCAAGTCTCCGCATCTTAAAACGAACCTTTGAGTCGATAAATGTAATTATAGCTTTACGATACAATACTTCTATTGTATCTCAAAACGATAGTTGGGGTTAGCTTTAGATTCGAATCTCAAAACGAATCTTATGCTGACGTATGCATTTGGGTGTGAAAGACAATTGTCCAAGATTCACATGATGAATCTTGTGGTCTTCTCAAATTGTTTATGCTAGCATCAAGTTTCATTCCATTGAGGAATTGATTTGCCAATTTTCGATAGTTGCGTGGGCGCGATATCTATTGGAGGATTAATTACTTTGTGTGTGGTCGCATGGGTGCGACTTCCAGCAAGATACTTTGCTTTGTACACTTCGATGCAGATCGTTGGGAACCTCAGTTGGTCGATGGTTTGAATTTAGAGATTCAGTTTGAAATCTCCCGTCATACAACTAAGTCGTTTTTTTTTCACTTGGTCAAAATCTATAACTATCACCATGAATTATTTCAAGCACTTCTGTCGCTCGAGTACCTTTTTCCTTAAATGGCATTCTGGTTTGCTTGCCTTTAACGCAAATCACACAAATCTCTTTATTGGTTTTCTTCAAATCAAATCCAGGAACACAATCTCTTAATTTCAACAGGCCTTCGAAATTAAGATGACCCATGCGACGATGCCACAAGTTGCTGTCCCCTGCCTTGGATTTCTTGGCATTGACGTTCGCCATCATACTTACGTCAACATTCGGTCGATTCAGCTTAAACATAGCAATAACATGCGAGGCTGTAGCAATCAATTGCTTATCTTTGCTAAAAATTTGACAACCCTTATCCTTATATTACTATTACTATTACTATTACTATTACTATTACTATTACTATTACTATTACTATTACTATTACTATTACTATTACTATTACTATTACTATTACTATTACTATTACTATTACTATTACTATTACTATTACTATTACTATTACTATTACTATTACTATTACTATTACTATTACTATTACTATTACTATTACTATTACTATTACTATTACTATTACTATTACTATTACTATTACTATTACTATTACTATTACTATTACTATTACTATTACTATTACTATTACTATTACTATTACTATTACTATTACTATTACTATTACTATTACTATTACTATTACTATTACTATTACTATTACTATTACTATTACTATTACTATTACTATTACTATTACTATTACTATTACTATTACTATTACTATTACTATTACTATTACTATTACTATTACTATTACTATTACTATTACTATTACTATTACTATTACTATTACTATTACTATTACTATTACTATTACTATTACTATTACTATTACTATTACTATTACTATTACTATTACTATTACTATTACTATTACTATTACTATTACTATTACTATTACTATTACTATTACTATTACTATTACTATTACTATTACTATTACTATTACTATTACTATTACTATTACTATTACTATTACTATTACTATTACTATTACTATTACTATTACTATTACTATTACTATTACTATTACTATTACTATTACTATTACTATTACTATTACTATTACTATTACTATTACTATTACTATTACTATTACTATTACTATTACTATTACTATTACTATTACTATTACTATTACTATTACTATTACTATTACTATTACTATTACTATTACTATTACTATTACTATTACTATTACTATTACTATTACTATTACTATTACTATTACTATTACTATTACTATTACTATTACTATTACTATTACTATTACTATTACTATTACTATTACTATTACTATTACTATTACTATTACTATTACTATTACTATTACTATTACTATTACTATTACTATTACTATTACTATTACTATTACTATTACTATTACTATTACTATTACTATTACTATTACTATTACTATTACTATTACTATTACTATTACTATTACTATTACTATTACTATTACTATTACTATTACTATTACTATTACTATTACTATTACTATTACTATTACTATTACTATTACTATTACTATTACTATTACTATTACTATTACTATTACTATTACTATTACTATTACTATTACTATTACTATTACTATTACTATTACTATTACTATTACTATTACTATTACTATTACTATTACTATTACTATTACTATTACTATTACTATTACTATTACTATTACTATTACTATTACTATTACTATTACTATTACTATTACTATTACTATTACTATTACTATTACTATTACTATTACTATTACTATTACTATTACTATTACTATTACTATTACTATTACTATTACTATTACTATTACTATTACTATTACTATTACTATTACTATTACTATTACTATTACTATTACTATTACTATTACTATTACTATTACTATTACTATTACTATTACTATTACTATTACTATTACTATTACTATTACTATTACTATTACTATTACTATTACTATTACTATTACTATTACTATTACTATTACTATTACTATTACTATTACTATTACTATTACTATTACTATTACTATTACTATTACTATTACTATTACTATTACTATTACTATTACTATTACTATTACTATTACTATTACTATTACTATTACTATTACTATTACTATTACTATTACTATTACTATTACTATTACTATTACTATTACTATTACTATTACTATTACTATTACTATTACTATTACTATTACTATTACTATTACTATTACTATTACTATTACTATTACTATTACTATTACTATTACTATTACTATTACTATTACTATTACTATTACTATTACTATTACTATTACTATTACTATTACTATTACTATTACTATTACTATTACTATTACTATTACTATTACTATTACTATTACTATTACTATTACTATTACTATTACTATTACTATTACTATTACTATTACTATTACTATTACTATTACTATTACTATTACTTAAACTCAATTCAGTAAATTAATACCTATATTAAGTTTTGAATTATCCTTTGAAAATACGTATATTTCACTCTAAAGCTTACTTTAAAAATTTTTGATTGTTAAAAACATAATCTTCTGCAGACAAGCCTAGAGGCTTCGCAGAAACGCATACAAAATTGTTAAGTATTATGATAAATAAAATGAATTCAAAAAAAAAAAAAAAAAAAAACTATTACTATTACTATTACTATTACTATTACTATTACTATTACTATTACTATTACTATTACTATTACAAATATTACCTAATGTTTTACCACTACTTTTTCACACTTAACCTTAAGAAATATTGTACGTTGGTACCTATTCGTATTTGTTAACATAGCCACATTATATCCTGAGATACAGGAGCAAGTTGGTGCGACCGGGTGCTGCATTTAAGTTTTAATATTACGAAAAATCTAAGAAAAAGTGAAGAGAAATCGACGTTTTTGCTATAAAACTATGATTTAAATATTGAAATCGATATTATTTTTTTTTTTTTTGAAATAACTTATATTTAGTACAATTCTTATAGAACAATAGATATTGCATCGTTTTACACTGTTAAAAAATCAAAAACTATCAAATATGTAAAAACTTCTATCGTTCATTTATGGGCTGTGTTAAAAAACTTCAAACGCAAAAATCATTCTTATTTGACCTAACCTATAAAAATGAATACCACCATTGAAATCAGCATCCTCGAATTATCTTTAGTAGATAGCCCTCTGTCGGAAAAAACAAGTTCCATTTTCGAGCACAGTGTAATTAAAATCTATATTGTGAACTAGCCACACTAAATATCAAATTGAATTCAATTGAATTAAATTGCCTATTTAATATGACACTTAATGTCAAACTACTATGACAATTAATTTAAATAACCTAGTATGTAATGATTTAACCTTCCTAATAAAAAAGGTCATTCATTCTAGAACTCTCGACGATACAAGATAATAAATTATTAAATTGCAATTTTATACCGATAAAAAGGTTTTTGAGTTTTATTTCATTTTTGAGATTAATAAGATTGGAAAAATCAATGTATATGTATATATTAATATATTATACATAAAGAGATTTAAATTTTGAATTATAAATAATTAATTAATTAAATATAAACTATTTGTGCAATAAAATTAATTGCGTAAAAAAAAACATTAAATTGCAATAAAGTGATTAAAATATAATCATTTAAATAGAACTTTTTTGTGCTGTGCAAATCGGGGCTCCCGCGACGCGTAATTAAACCCAACACAACTCTACAACATGCATCGAAGGCACACAAAGTAAGTCCTCATTTTTCAAAGTATTTTTTTTTTGCTCTTTTTTTTATTATATCTGATAAATAACAAAAGTCCATTATGTCGTTTGGGAAGCTTCAAAAAGAAGGCCAGGCTTGTCATACGAGTAATTATTTGAAAACTCGTATAGAGCTTCTTGAGGCAAATTTAGAAAATGCCAAACGATATCACGAGGAAATCGTTAGCGGGGGTAAGCTCGAAGAGACGATTAACAAGGAAGATATGATAGCCGTGTTTGATCAAATTCGAGATGTTTCTTTAGATTATAGCAGTGATTTGATGGATGCTTTAGACAAAATAACTCCATCTGCTCTATCTACTCCTACAGTTGTAACAAGCAAGCGTTCCGGCACCGACACAACAAAACGTCCTCAAGGTTCCTCCAATTAAACCCCCAACTTTCTGGGGGTCTTATACATCGTGGCGTTCTTACCTCGACATTTTCACGTCACTCGTGCATAATAATGCTGCCCTGAACGAGATTCAAAAAATGCATTTTCTGAAAGAAAGTTTCACAGGCGATGCCGAGCGTCTTTTAAATCATTTAGATCTTAGTTCTGGGAATTATGCATGCCATGGGATTTGTTGAACGAAAGGTATTATCACAAGCGAGTTTTGGTCAATTCCTATCTCAAAGTCTTTTTTGCTCAACCTGTACAAAGTAAGGAATCTGCCAAAACCCTTAAGAGCTTATTAGACACTACAATTGAGGTGGTTCATGCCCTGGAGAATTTAGGATTACCAGTTAAAGAATTGGATACAATCTTAATTTACATTCTTTTTCAAAAATTGTCCGCCAAAACCCAACAACTATAGGAATAAAAGCTCGGAAATGACAAAAAACTCCCAAACTTTTCCGATTCTACTGATCCCGGTTTAGGAAATTACATAGAAGCTATTGTGCAGCAAGGAAGTTGCACCACACAATACAAGCCAAATACAAAACCGCCAGCCACAGGAAAAACATTTCATGCTAAGACCCAAAAACAACAGGTAAAAACAAAATATCAATGTCAAATTTGTAAAAAGGGACAACACTCATTGATGAAATGTTACCGGTTTTTAAACATGTATGCAGCCCAAAAACAACAAGCTGTCCAGCAAGCTGGAGTGTGTGAAAACTGTCTTGCTTAGGGCCTCAAAACACGTTTTTGTTTAAGTAATAATTCCTGCTACTTTTGTAACCAGAAACATCACTCTCTGTTGCACAACAATTTACACACACACAACGCGATTTCCAATCCTAATAACACAATTTCACAAAATTCAAGCTCTAACGCAAATAACCCAACGCATTTTCAACAACAAAGCAGTTCACAGACTCGAAACCAACAGGTAGCCGTGAATCCAAACGCTGGGGAAGGTCATCAGTGGCACCTGTCAAAGTTACGTTGACATTATGTTTACATTAAAACATTCGACGTTTGAAGGCGCAACCAAAGCCTTAATTTATAAGTCACTGACTGGCCTTCTTCCGAACCACAAAATGGCACCACACAATTGTGACCATTTGGCTAATTTATATTTAGCAGATCCTCAATTTTATATTCCTGCTCCAATCGACATACTTTTCGGCTCAGATGTTTATTGTACTACCGGAAATTGTACTACCGGAAATCATTCGCAGTGAGCACGAAGTCGCTCCCATTGCACAAAACACCCAACTGGGATGGATCATTTTGGGTAAGATTCGTGAGGTTATTCCAAAGACGATTCGAAGTTTTTTTCAACACGTTGATCTCGATAAACAAATTTGGGAGATTGAAGAAACTCCTTACGTAAGTCAACCTTCAGCAGAAGACATCGCCTGCTAAAAGTTTTTTACTGAAACAACCAAACGTTTATCAGATGGACGTTACGAGGTGAATCTCCCATCCAAAAATGGATTTCATCCCGAACTAGGGAAAATGTAATCCGACGTTTCTCATCTCTGGAACGACGACGTCTTGAAAGGGATTCGAAACTGCAAGAAAGTTACAGCAAATGTATCTGGGAATACCTTAGTTTGCATCACATGGAAGAAGTAGATGGAAATGACCCAATTTTGAAAACTCCTTTTCACTATTTTCTTCCCAATCATGCTGTGTTTAAAGAATCGAGCTCTACCACAAAATTAAGAGTCGTTTTTCATTCAGCTTCAAAAACTTATGATGGCACGTCTTTGATGACAGTTCCTAAGCTTCAAAAAATATCGTCGACATAATTTTAACATGTGCGAGCTTATAAATTTACAATCACAGCTGATATTGAGAAGATGTATCGCCAAATTTTTGTACAAGAATTGGATCGATACTATCAACTTATTCTTTGGAGAGAAAATCCAAAACAAACCCATCAAAGTCTTCAAACTAAAAACGGTTACTTTTGGTACGGCCTGTGCACAATAAAACGCGAACAGACCCGTCAACTACTGGCATCTGCTGGGCTGAAAGTGGACAAATATCTCTTACAAGATTTACCAAAAAATGATTGTGAGATAAGTTTTGAACTACCTTTTAGAACAGCTGATCATGTCAAGACTCTAGGCATAAGTTGGCAACCCGAAGAAGAAACCTTCTCGTTCAAAAACATGCATATACTTATTTCGAAAACAAAAGTAGCTCCATTGAAAACCGTCAGTCTACCACGATAAGAACTTTGTGGAGCTGCACTCTTAGCATCACTGTTAAGATATAAAAAGGAAGATCTTGATGTCCCAAATGCAAAACTATACGCCTGGTCAGACTCAATGATCACATTGGCTTGGATCAAAGCACAACCTTCCAAATGGACATTTGTCAGTAACAGGGTTGCAGAGATCCAACGATTAACAAACTGCGATATTTGGAAACATATTCCAACTCACCATAACCCGGCAAATTTAGCGTCTAGGGGGGTGTCAACTTCAGCGTTAGGAGCACAAGAACTTTGATGGATAGTGCCATCATTTTTGCGGGAAAAGTGGCAATTTGAAATACCCGAACAACCATCCACTCTCGACACTGAAATTGAAAAGCGAGCAGAGAAGAAACAATGCCATATAGCGAACTCTGATGAAGCAGATGATGACATTAACAAATGTATACTAAGATGTTCCCGACTATCGAAAATCGTCAGGCCAATAGCTTTCTGTTGTCGCTTTAAATGGAATTGCCTTGCAAAAAGGCGAAACACAACAAAGATTTCAGGGGACTTGAATCCTGAAGAACTACAAGGAGCAGCCTTATTGATGCATAAAGCAGTACAAAGGCTCATGTTCACTGAAGAATTGAATGAATTGGAGAAAAACACAATTCTCTATTATCACTCAATGCCTTCATTGATAGTAATGGGTTACTTCGCGTGGGTGGTCGACTGCAAAATACACTACTCTCATATAACCAACAACATCCGATCATTCTGAAACCCAATTACCATTTCCCAGAGCTTGTGATGCGATATGCTCACAACAAGACCCTACACGGTGGAAACCAGCAGACTACGGCTTATATTCGTATATCTTACTGGATAACAACCATTAAACAACATGTTAAAAAATTATTCACAGATGCCCAATATGTTTCAGACATAAGAAAAAGAATTTACAACAACTCAACAACTCAACTCAACAAGCCTGCCAGCACCACGAGTCCGAATGTCCAGTCCATTTACCCATACTGGAGTTGATTACGCCGGTCCTATAGATATAAAAGCATGGAAAGGAAGAAGAGCCAAAACATATAAAGGATACTTTGGCATTTTTATTTGCCTGTCTACCAAGGCAATCCACCTAAAAACAGTGTCAGACTTGACAACACAGGCATTCCCAGCAGCTCTTCGTCGATTTACCTCACGCCGAGGCATTTGTGCACAAATTTATAGTGACTGCGGCACGAACTTTGTGGGAGCTAATTGCGAATTAGCTCGGATGCTTGAAGAATCAAAGCACGATTGGAATGAAATCGCAGGTACTCTAGCTAATTCAGGAACAAACTTCCTCCAGCTTCTCCTCACTTTGGTGGCCTTTAGGAAGCTTGTGTGAAATCAGTTAAACATCATCTAAAACGAACCATACGAGATGAGAGGTTAACTTTTGAGGAACTACACACTTCTCACACAAATAGAAGCCTGTTTCAATTCCCGGCCTCTATGTCCTCTATCGGAAAAAATCGATGATCTGGACGTCTTAACACCAGGACATTTCCTAATTTGGCGAAACCTTACTAAGCATTTTTCAAAATGGTAAGAATCTAGAAAATGCGAGCTATCTAGACAGATGGACAAGGACTCAAGCCTTGGTCAACGCATTCTGGCGAAAGCGGAATGGAGAATACCTTTCACGATTGCAACAAAGACCTAAATGGACGAAAAGGGAAGCCCAGCATAATGTTGGAAGCCTTGTCTTAGTCCAGGATGAAAGGCTTCCACCATCCCAAGGGGCACTAGCCAGAATTGTGTATCCGGGAGCTGACGGATTAGTCCGAGTTGAAACTTTAAAAACCAAATCTGGAACTATGAAGCGGCCCATCACCAAAATCTATCTACCGTGCAACACATCGACCGATGAAAACACCCTTATTTAAATAAAAAGCAATAACAAAAAAAATTAGAACAATCATAAGCCCAAATAAAATAACACCCAATGAAAACAGCATTTTCTCAATAATATTAAAAATTTAAATAATTTAAAATCACATCAGTCCACTAAAAACACCTATGTAAAAAAAAATCACTCAAAACCATAAAAAAAATATACCAAAAAGGGGAGAGTACGATAACTTGGGCGCCGAAAATTGATAACGGTTTTTTGTAGAGGGGTCCAAAACAAGCATTTTTTACTATGGAAGGGGGGGTCTATCTTGCCGGGGCAATTTTATGAAAACAGTAATAAAAGTAAAAAAAAAATCATTAAAAAATAACGGTAATACTTACAGTTAAGTTTATTACTGTTTTTTTACAGCCAGTATTTTATACTATTAGCCACTTTTTAAATCATCAAAATGTATGCACAGTTTTCGAGAAAATGAGTTTCAAACAGAAAATTCGGGAAAAAAACACAAAAAAAAAGTTTGAAGTATAATTTCTCAAAACCATAACATTTAATATAATTTTTTTATAGAATTCGGTGCTCTTATTGACTCTTAGCCAAAAACTGAAAACTAGATTATTTTATGTCTAGTTTCCGAGAAAATTCAAAATTACTGATTATTTTTTTATGAGATTATTCATTAAAATATAAGTTTTTAATTAAATTTCATTTAATATTCATAACACAACACAATGGAAAATTATAAAAAAAAAAAAAATGTTCAACACTAAAAATAAATTCATCACACATCACTAAACTCTGAATTTAAAAAATAAATAAAATCAAATAAAAAAAATAATTTTTTTTTTAATTAAATCAAAATAAAAAAATTTTATTCAAAACGAATTTAAACAAAATTACCAATGTGACATCATCAAAGGAGATGCGCCATTTTTCTATGGAGCCTGGGCCCAGTGCGTTCACTAATGAAAGTGGTATCAAATGAAAGGTAAAATCTAGCACGTTATGTGGGTGCAATATTTCCAAAATTGTCAATGGGGTTTTCGAGATATTCGTTTTTGAAGTTGGTTAACTCAGAAAAAGAATTGCACTCCTTTTTTTTACTAATTGCTTATATCGCGCGATATAAGGCACGTAGGAAAATGATATTGGTATCAAATGAAAGATATTTTTTCTATCTTTTTTATGTATTCAAAACTTTTTTCCTACCAACAATATTTTTTCAAATATTTAGTATAAACTTCTTAAAAATTATGTTTTTTTTACTTACCTTTTGAACACAGATATCTTAAAAAAATCAGTAATGACATCTATTTTTTTTTGCATTATTTTAAAGCTCTATATCTCACCTTTAATTTAATATATAATTTAGTACTCATTCTCAAAAAAATACTTGCTTTTTAACAAACTTACTCTAAAAAACACCTTAACATGCTATCGGCTGCTATGAACTTGCCCGTTTAGCGCTTTTTAATAATTCTTATACCCAATTATGTTTTTTTTATAATTCTGTCTGATTAATAATATTTGTATTGATGATTCACAATTTGGAGGTATGTTATTATATTCCTAATGACGACCAAATTCAAAATACTCAAAATGTTGATGCAAAAACCAAAAGTTCTTATACAACTTTTGCTTTGATGCGATGTTCTTCAACAAAGTATGCCTACTTCTCACTATAGAAATGTTAACCAATCAAGAGAATTCCATAAAAAAGCGCAATGGGAATGGAAAGCCTCCATAAATATGTTGTTATTGTTTTAAATAGTATGTTTTTGCACTTAGGAACTGGACACTTCACCGTTAAATACTTTGGTATATACATAATAATGTTCTTTAATATTACGTTCGTGATTTGAAGATGCCTATCAGACAATATTAAGCGACAATTTGTGATCGAGAGTTCCCATGCACCTTTCGCTTAAACTTGTAAGTCTCCGGAAAATTAAATTGTTCAGTGTTTTCCAATAGTGAATAATCATTAACTTAAAAGCACAAGGTGTTTTAAACTGTGGTTATAAAAAGTGAAAATGAACAGTGTTCAAAGAAATGTTAGTGTAAATTGCAGAATACATTTCCATGTAAATACATTGCAAGCTCGCAGGATTGAAACGCTTTTAAATCCTCTTCGATCAATTTTAGTTACTTGGATATCTCCAGAACAAATAAGTAATAATTTTTTTCACATATGTAAAGTGAAATTATTTTCAGCTAAAATCATTGTACATAAGTGCATGTACATAATTTACTTAGAATAAATGATCGTCAGATTAATTTAGAATAGCTTTGTTTTTTCTATTGCTTAGAATCTACTCATTTTTATTTTTAATTGATTGATTGAATTGACAAAACGAGTAATGAATGAGTACGAAAAAAAATGGTGTAAAATGTTTTAGATCTCCCAAATCCTTATATCCCCTCCCATCTTTTTGTTTAATTATAATTTTAGATATCTGATTCTGACTCGATATGTTGTGGTTGCTTTCGGATTTTGGAAAGAATCAATTCAACAAATAACCCTAACCCAATAAGGAAGGTGTGATAAGATGTTTCAGTTAAAACCTTTTTGTACTTAATTTAATATTGAAAACAATAAAGATGAAAAAAATAATTTAAACATAATATGTGTCTTGATAAACTTCTTCTAAACGCTAAGCTTTTGATATATGCACTATTGTTTACAAGTAACATGTGCATATTTTTTTTCTCGAAAAAACAGCAGTTTCTTATTAATTACTTTAAAGGTTGCTTAGAAGACTTAAAGTCAGTATTAAAAAAAACATAATTGGGTATAAGAATTATTAAAAAGCGCTAAACGGGCAAGTTCATAGCAGCCGATAGCATGTTAAAGTGTTTTTTAGAGTAAGTTTGTTAAAAAGTAAGTATTTTTTTTGAGAATGAGTACTAAATTATATATTAAATTAAAGGTGAGATATAGAGCTTTAAAACAATGCAAAAACAAAAGTAGATGTCCTGATTTTTTTAAGATATCTGTGTTCAAAAGGTAAGTAAAAAAAACATAATTTTTAAGAAGTTTATACTAAATATTTGAAAAAATATTGTTGGTAGGAAAAAAGTTTTGAATTCATTAAAAAGATAGAAAAAATATCTTTCATTTGATACCAATATCATTTTCCTATGTGCCTTATATCGCGCGATATAGGCAATTAGTGAAAAAAAAGGAGTGCAATTCTTTTTCTGAGTTAACCAACTTCAAAAGCGAATATCTCGAAAACCCCATTGACAATTTTGGAAATATTGCACCCACATAACGTGCTAGATTTTACCTTTCATTTGATACCACTTTCATTAGTGAACGCACTGGGCCCAAAAGTGGTGCATCTCCTTTGGTCAACATCGGCAACCATTTGCAATTATTTTGCATTGAAAAAAAATTACACACACATACACACATTCAATAAGCGGACCGAAATCGAAATCGTTAATATACGCGAACCGAAATCAAGCACACGCACACATACACACAAGAAATTAAAAAAAAGGAGCATAAAATTTTAAATAGGTATTAAAAAAAAAAAAAATTTAAATGAATGAAAATTAAAATCAAAAAAAATTTTTTTTTTATTTTACATGGAATAAATATAAATGAATAATTAAATAAATACAAAACCACCAACTCAAATCCAAATCTGCGCTTTATGCAGATTCATCAGCAACGACGCGACGCGACGTCGGCACCAGCACAAGCAACAGCAGCATCGACGAAGACAGCAACCACAAGTGCACAACACCACACTCACTAACACTTGAATTTTTTTTTATTAATTATTATTAATATTATTATTTTCAATATAATTACTGGAACCCGCGCTACCAGTTAATTATAATAGATTATTAATTAATTAATTATATTTTTTTTTTAATAAAACACTTACACGCCCGACACGAAAATAAATTTAAAAACAAAAGAAATTAATCACTCACAAATTTTACTACGATCAACCGCGACCCGACATCAATGAAAATCTATTTCCTATTGAAGATGATCTCCAATATACCACGGCGAATTCAACAAGTTGCATTTGTAAAAAGAAAACAACAACAACAAAACATCACAAATCAACCTTGAATGACAACGGTTGTAAAAGCTCTTTTAATGGAACTAATATAAAGCACTATGAGTGCAAGTGTTATGCAATAACATAAACTGTTATTGTTTTTGTTGTTAATCTTGAACTTGTTTGTCTAATTTTATGTTCTATTAATAATTTTTTTTCTCTTTGCATGTTCTTACCAAAGAAAGCTACCAACAATTTTGGAAGTACAAACCTACACATACTTATTGACCGAGAAAAAACATAATGCCAGGATCGAATCATAAACAGCACATCAGGGAGCCAGTTTGCGAACTTTGTTCACCGGGGCGGAGAATGTTTATCACTTAATGATAATATAATCATTTTAATATAAATTAAATTAAATATAAATAAATTAAAAATAATTAAAATCTATATTGTGAACTAGCCACACTAAATATCGAATTGAATTCAATTAAATTAAATTGTCTATTTAATATGACACTTAATGTCAAACTTCTATGACAATTAATGTAAATAACATAGTATGTAATGATTTAACCTTCCTAATTAAAAAGGTCATTCTTTCTAGAACTCTCGACACTACAAGATAATAAATTATTAAATTGCGATTTTATACCGATAAAAAGGTTTTTGAGTTTTATTTCATTTTTGAGAATAATTAGATTGGAAATCAACTTTTAAATTTGACTGGCTAAAAAACAATTTTTATTAACAAGACATTTTATTTCAATTTAAAATTTTCATGTAATAGATTAAGTAGACAAAAATATGTATTTTATATGTATTTTATATTTTTTTTTTTATAATTAGTGTGCACCAAAGGGGATTTTTATGTATCCTTTATATGTCAGAGTAACAGTGTGAGCTTTAGGTAAGTAGGAGGGGATTTAACAGGAGATGTCGGTGAAAATTAGTCTTGAATTTCAGTATATCACAATGAAAAGGAAAGACAGAGCGTGGAAGGTTATTCCACATTCGCGTAGTACGGCTAAAGAACGAATCCCTGTACTTGACAGTACGACTGAAATTGGGTTCAAAAGTAAACTGATGAGAACTTCTGGAAGCGCGAGTATTAAGGTTTAATTGTTTAAGGGGAGGAATGCAATTAGCTATTTCATTAGTATATACAGGAAACGTTACGCCAGGGTTCGAGTGACGTAAAAGTATCGATGATGTTCCTGTCTCCGATCATTTTAAAGGCTCGTCTTTGTATACTGCCCAAGAGGCTTAAGTAAGTTGCTGGAGCACATGCCCAGAGATGGGAGTCATACTCAAGCTTCGGACGTATATCACTTTTATAGATAATAGCCAGATCAGAAGGGGAAAAGAATTTCTTGCATCTCCAAAGGAAACCTAAACATCTTGTGGCATTTTTGGCGACGTTAAGTATGTGATCATTCCACAAAAGACAGTTTGTGATACACATACCTAAAATCGCAAGTTGGTTGGTTTCTTCGATGAAAGTGCCACTCATAGATAATGGCAGTGGGGGTACGTCTCGCTTTAACGACAGGAGGCAGCATTGAGTTTTCGAAGCATTAAATTCTACGCGATTTCTTAATCCCCATTGTACAATGCTGTTTAAGTCAGAATTTAATGAACTTATCATATTTAGCCGTTTCAGTTCCAGGTCCGAAGAGCAGGGATGTGAATCTGGAAATGAATATGAAAAGCTAAGAATGCTATCGTCAGCGAAACAATTTAATGAATAAGTAGTTACAGACAGGAGATCATTAATGAAAATGAGAAAGAGGGTCAGAGACAAAACGGAACCCTGTGGCACACCAGCATTTATTTTGTGGGTTTCAGACTTCAATCCGTCTAATACTACTTGTATAGAGCGATTCGAAAGAAAGTTACTAATCCAACGAAGAAGGGTTTCATCGATACCAAAAGCACGCATTTTCGATAAAAGAGCAGGATGCCAAACTACATCAAATGCTTTTGAAATATCAAGTGCAATAATCTTACTTTCTCCAAAACGATGTAAAGATTTGTTCCACTGTTCGGTGAGATAAACCATCAAGTCACCAGTGGATCTATTGCTGCGAAAGCCGTATTTCCGGCCATTAAGAAGCTTTCGATCTTCGAGATATTTCTGGAGCTGATAATTTATCAGAGACGTAAGTGCAATTGGTCGGTAGTTAGAGGGTAAAGAAGATTCGCCTTTTTTGGGATAGGCTGGACAAATGCTGTTTTCCAACTGCTTGGAACAAGCCCAGAAGAATAGGATAGATGGAAAAGCTTACGCAGGGGTTTTGCCAGCGTGGAAGAACACCTCTTCAGAACAATGGCGGGGATACCATTCGGGCCAGCGGATTTATGAGTGTTGAGATCTTTTAAGACTCTTTCCACAGCTCAGTACAGCTGTACAGTACAGTACAGACAGCGTAGAGTTGGCGGCGAACTGCATAACGAATAAGTTACCTTCCTAGAGAGAGCTAACGAAGGGAGTTTCATTGACAACGAGTGTTGGGACCGAGGAAAATGTTTTGTTCCTACTGCTTTCCTCTACCTGAGCGTCGAACTTGTCCAGCTGAGTAGGGTCAATGATTCTCGAGTAATTATCTCCAGATGAGTCCTGAAACCAAAGGTCGCTCACGTGGCCCTCAACCCGTCCCGCATTCCTCGCCCATCCCACAAAGGAAGCGAATAGCCGACTATTGTTACCAACTCCTCTCCCACCCATCCCTCGTTAATGGTGAAAAAACCATTCAACGTTGCCCTCCATTGATTCCTCTCTTATCCAACTGGGCAAGCACAGCTCATAATCCTCATAATCAATCCTTTCCATCAGTATGGTGCAAGCACTGTCTGACTCCCTACCATCTCTCTCCTCTACCAATATCTACTTCCCAATTGGGCTTGATCTAAGGTGTTATACGACCCGTGCCGATGATCAGCCTGGCTGAGGGCCCAATTAAAAAAGTAGCTCAGTCGTTAACGGAGTACCCGGATACCTGGCGACCTCCGGATTAACTAGCCTTATCTGTGTATACGGATCTCTGTACAGATGGACCACCCCTTCTCCGCCACTCGTGGGATCAAAATTATGAACAAAAATTTAAACAAAACAAAAAAAAAAGAATCGGCCAGCAGTACGGCTGTAAAGCTGTCTGCTGTTTACCCTTCTTCCACTGGCACCAATATGGCTATGGACACCCATAGCCCTGTTGTCACCAGCGGGAGCAAGGATAAGCAGGTAGTTATGCTACCTCCTTCTTGTAGTGAAGAGGTTGTGAAGTATGGCCCTTCCACTACTACAGAGAGTAAACCTCTCAAGACTTCAACTCCGCGGTTTAGTGGCGGTAGGGTTGTGAAGCATGGCCCTGCCGCTGCAAGTCCTCATCCCGGTGGTAGTGGGGTTGTGAAGCATGGCCCTTCTACTACCAAGGGAAATACAATTCCTATAGAAGGTCGTGGAGGGGGCGAACGTAAGCTCAAACCCTCTAAGACCTTCTACAGGGATATGCGAAAATCCTCCGGACGTTTGGTGAAAAATCATGCGCTGGAGAAGACTCTCAGCATTGCGCAAAAATACAATGGGCTAAAAGCTTCTTAGCCAAAGCCAACAATAAGACCTGGAGGACTCTACGTCTAAGCAACAAAGGTCTATGGAGGGTATTGTCTCAATACCCAAACGCCCAAAAGTGCAAAAGACCCGCACTCCTTCTAACCCTCACAAGGTTAAAATGTCTTTCAGTGATGTGGTGAAAGACAAATTGGTAGTCGCGATCATCGACAGGAGCGATATGGATGGCACTATCTCTGCCGAGAATTGGACATTGATTAAAGGTCAACTGGCCTTCAGATTTCTGGGAATCATGTCCGACAATCCGGGACCACCGCCCATCACAAATGATGGCGGTTGGCATCAAGGCCATATCAAGTTGATGGTCTGTCATGATCAAAGATCGTGTGATCTATTGTCGCTGGCTGTCAGCCGACTCGGAGAGGTCTGGCCTGGTGCAAAGCATAGTGACCAGTTAAAGATCCTGAAAAATTGTTGAGACCATCCCAGTTCACTTTCTCGTATTGCCAAACGGTTCTCACAGGAGCTCTTTCTATAATTGGATTTTTTTGGCACGAAAAATTGCGGAAATGATACTATGGTCAGATGTGCCTAGAGGTGTTATCACACTGATTGTGTATTTATCGGGGTCAGAGGTTAGAAACATGTCAAGAGTATTTTCGGCTCGGCCATTAACGTCCGATATTCGGGTGGGCTAATTGACAAGCTGAGTAAGGTGATTAAACTCAGCAAAGATCTCAGCACACATACCTACGGGTGTTGTCTGGCCCTAATGTTGAAGCCAAAAAGAATTATGTACATTTAAATCGCCCGTAATAACGATTTCAGTGTGAGGATGCAAGGAAACAAGTCTTTGGATGGAGTCAGACAGAGCGTCAAATTCGCGAGAAGTTGAAACTCTATCCAAATTAGGGCTTCGATAGAGGAAACAATAATGTATGATGTGCTTGTTTACCAAGAATTTAAACCACAAGAAGTTAAACAAGGGGCTGTTACTATTTTATATATATATACATATATGAAGAAGAATATATATATATATACATATATACATATATATATATATGTATATATATATATATATATATATATATGTATATATATATATATATATATATATATATATATATATATACATATACATATTTATATACATATGCATATATATATATATATATATATATATATATATATATATACATATACATACATACATATATATATATTATATACAGGGTGAGTCATGAGCAATGCGACAAAATGCTAGGGCGTGTAGGTTGCGTTGAGACAAGAAAAAAATCGTATGGGAGGGGGGTCTATTCCCCCCCTTTTAGCCGGGAGGGGCAATTTTCGAAAAAAATTGACTTAAAATGGAAAAAAAATTATTTAAAATCAACGGCTTCATTCAAAATGCTGTGCGATACCTTTTTGAAAAACCAACAACTTTTTCTTTCACTCTGTTTTTAAATAAATCTGTTCTAAGAAATAGTTTTTGAAATACATATTAATTTTCAAAGTCAAAATTTTGAAAAAAAAATTTTAAATTCATTTTTTTTCAAAATTCAATGCTGTTATTAATTTTAAGTCAAAATAAGAAAACCGGATGCAAAAATTTTATGTCCTTCTCAAGAAATTAAAAGAATTCTAAAGGTATTGTAATAACCTGTAATTCCAAACAATAAATAATGAACACAACTATTCGGTAGATAAAACAAAACTAAAACTTATTTATTATTTTTCCTTAACAATTTCTCGCTGAGACTACATAGTATTTATTTATTAAATGCTTTGCAACCTTAATTAATATGATATAGCGTATCTTCTACTGACAAGGTCGCCACATCTCTTCTGTATTTTTAAGCTTCAGCTTCAACACCGAATTCTTCGTTTCGGTGATTTTCTCTACATCGTTGTTAGATCCATTGATGGAGGGCTCCAAAATATCTTGATTATTTGTTGTCTTGAATTCAGTCTGAACCAACACTGCTATTTTCTTTACATGGTTTAAATTCCGCCTAAAAGTTCTGCCGTCATCATCTTGTACCACTACTTTTTTTCGATTCCGTTCAATCGCTTTGAATTCAGTTGAATCAAGAGCTGTTGTTGGTTTGTTTTGGGGAATTAGATTTCAAAGTAAGACTTTATTGCCAATGAAAATATATCCTTCCTTTGCGCCACGAATTCTATCTCTTCTCTCTTTCTTTTTTGTTTGCTTTTCTTGTCTAAATCTAATTTCTTCCTAGATAGCAATTATTTCTGAAGATGTAAATTTTTTTATAAACTTAGTCTCTTGGCATCTTGAATAATAATCAATAATAACAAAAGCAAAATCGTGATTCGGTAATGGACCCAATAAATCCATTGAAACACATTGCCAAGGTCAGTCCGGAAAAGCATGTCGCTGCACAGGCACAGATGAAACTAACAGGCAATCGCGACAAAGTTTTACAAATGATTCCCCTTCCCTTTCCATTAATGGCCAAAAGACCTTTAACCGCAGTCTCCGCTTCACTGCTGTCTCTCCTGGATGGCCTTCGTGACCCACTTTCAATACTCTAGATCGTAGTGGTTTTGGTATGACAAGCCTGGAGCCACGAAGTAAAATGTTTCCCAAAGAACAAAGCTCAAATCGAAATGGAAAGAACTTTTTTTTACCACTGGCTGTCCAATGGTCTTTCTTTGTATTTTCAAACACTTCCATAATCTCTTGATCATTTTCCTTTTCTTTGACAACTTCACTTATTGTAAGTGCACGTAGTATAAATTTAAATTTTCTAACAGTGTACATACACTATACTCACAATGCCTGCCGAATGAATCCGTATTCTCAATCTTGCATAATCTTGACAAAGAATCTGCAATATTCGATTTTCCTGCTGGAAAGATTACCTTAAATTTAAAAGATTGAAGTCGTAGAACCCATCATTCGATTCTAGCAGGAGGTTCGAAGGTAGGCTTGTATATAGTCTCCAAAGGTTTGTGATCCGTTACAAGTTCAAATTCTATTCCTGCAAGGTAATAATAAAAACGTTCAACTGCCCAAAACAACGCCAAACTCTTTTTTTCAGTCTGGGAATATCTCCTTTCCACGGCAGAGAGACTTTTGCTGGCAAAATAAATTACTTTAGGACATCCATCAAGGAACTGTAACGCATAATCTTCTTTTTCAGCCAAGGTAAACCGAACCGAATTTTTGAACTCCTTGTTTCTTCTTTTGTGTTTGGAGATCGTCCCATGATCTTTTTAACTTTTTCAGGATCTGCGCTAGTTCCAGCCGTAGACAGTACATGCCCCAAGAACTTCAACTCATAAACTTTGAAACTCCACTTTTCCTTGTTGAGGGAAACATTGATATCTTCAAAAATTTTCAACAATAAACTTGATTCTCTGTCATGTTCCCCCTCAGTGAGTCCAAAAACAATTATATTGTTCAAATAATTCAGTGCATTTTGACAGGGAGCCAAGATATTTTCCATTGTCTTTTGGAATATCTCGGGAGCCCTCTTTTAACTGCGGTCCTACTAGATGCAAAAGCTTATTTTCTTTTTAACTGCGGTGATCTCTTTGGAATCTAATGAGCGATACCACTTTTCCCATTCTGACCTCATCAAAGACTTATTGATGGTCTCACAAAGAAAAATTCCTGAAGCGCTCATCATTTTTTCCTTTTGCTTAAAACTAAATGCAACACTAATCCTACAATTTAATGTAATTACTTAAGCACAAATATATCCAATTGAATGGTCATACCTTTTCATTCTTTTATGGCAACTTAATGCCTTTGGTCAACAATTGAATGTAACCCCGATCAGATATTTTTTTTGCTTTGATCGCAATTTAATGCTTTTGGTCAACAATTGAATGTAACCCCAATCAGATTTTTTTTTTTCTTGATCGCAATTTAATGCTTTTGGTCAACAATTGAATGTAACCCCAATCAGATATTTTTTTTTTCTTGATCGCAATTTAATGCTTTTGGTCAACAATTAAAAATGTAACCCTCGAGCGGATTTGTTGAAATCACCGAAATTTCTCTTTTTGTTCTGGAAAAATATATACATACATACTAATATTCCATTTAATCCTCGTCGCCAATTGTAATAACCTGTAATTCCAAACAATAAATAATGAACACAACTATTCGGTAGATAAAACAAAACTAAAACTTATTTATTATTTTTCCTTAACAATTTCTCGCTGAGACTACATAGTATTTATTTATTAAATGCTTTGCAACCTTAATTAATATGATATAGTGTATCTTTTACTGACAAGGTCGCCACAGGTATAAAAAATAAATTATCGCTGAACCTTTTAAAACAAGAAAATGATGCTTTGCTTTAAAAAGTCCTTTTATTTTTACTATATTTTTTATTGGAAGTACTTATAAAAAATTCTCGATATGATCTCCATTGTTTAGAAGGCATAGATTATATCTCCTTGTAATGGCTTCACATAAGTTTATGCTTGACAAATTTTCCTGCAATTTGACTCCAGCGACTTCAATTCGTTCCTTCAGTTGTTCCAATGATACTATTTCCACTTCGTAAACATAATTCTTCATAAATCCCCATGCATAGAAATCTAGGGGAGTTAATCTGGTGACCTAGGTGGCCATTCCGTGGGGCCCCTTCTTCCGATCCAACGGTCACTAAAATGATCATCCAGCCAGTTTCTCACCTGTAAGCTGTAGTGTGCTGGAGCACCAATCTTGTTGGTAGATTAAAGTATCTGCTATAACCAATGGAACGCTGTCTAATATATCGGGTAAAAAGTCTCGTAGGAATTGCAGGTATGATCTCCATTAATAATGGAATTCAAAAACCGGGGCCCGATCACTCCAACAATACCAGGCCAAACATTACAACTAAAGCGGTGTTGTGATTTGTTTTTTTTTTTTTTTTTTTGTGTGGATTCCACTCCAATAATGTAAATTGTGGAAGTTAGTAACCCCATCCCTAGTAAACTGTGCTTCATCCGTCCAGAATATTCTTCTAAAATAGTTTTGTTCAGTTTCATTTCTAAGCAGTAATGTTCTACAAAATTCGGTTCTCAATAACTTGTCGTTTGAGGTGAGTTCCTGAACAGGCGTAAAGTGGTACGGGTGTAAATTTTCCGCACGAAGCACTCTACATGCTCTAGATTGGGACACTCCAAGCATAGTAGATATCCTTCTTGTACTAACGGAGGGATTATTTCGGACTAAATCCAGAATTCTTTCATCTGAGATTCTTGACTCATCTGAAACTGGCCTTTCGCTTCTTCGATGCTCCAGCACTCCATGATCTCTTAGACGTCGGTGGATTCTTGGAAACGTGCTATGACGGGGACACCTCCTATCGGGATATCTTTCAGCGTACAGTCTCTCAGCTTCACGACTTCGACCATTAGCTAAACCGTAGCAGAAATGCATGCCCGTTAATTCTTCTCGGGTGTATGAGCTTGACATCGTTACGTGTTAATGAGTTAATATTCAAATTGGAAATAATTATTATTTATCTTGCGTTGCAATTTTCTTTTTTTTTTCATTTAAAAAAAAATGCGGTTTTATTGTCCTTATTGTCCCCATAACAGGTAGAACCCGTGGGCTGCGGGCTGGCTAAGGCAAAAATATTGACAGGTCAGTTTTCAGAAGTTATCAATGAAAATAATACTGCCGTCATAAGCCAAAAGGCCGTATCTCCGTTTTTGTAGTTTTGAGATAAATGCATTTTAGTGTTTTTGGTTTTCACACCTTTAAATATTTTTTTTTTAATTTAAAAAAATGATTTGTTAGTAAAAAAAACTATGTTATTTTTAAGTAATAATGAATTTAAGTAATTTTGGTTATTTGTAAGATAAAATGGATTTACGCCTTTTTTGCTTAGTAAACACATAAGAAATGGAGATGCGATTTTTTGGCATAGTTAAGATACCTAAAAAATTGTTTTAATTTTTTTTTTGAAGCGGAATTAAATAAATTGAAAAACATTTTTCAACTTTTCTAACAACAAAATTATATTTATTCTGGGTATAAAACTATAAAACCTAACAAACATAAAATATTTTTTTTTTTTTGAATCCTAGTGTGTTATGGGTAAAAGGGCGTATGAACCAATGAAGTTCTAAAATACTAAGCAAAAAAGACCTATAGGCAATGATTCATGTTAGCATATGGGCCCTTTTTACTTAGCAAACGGCTTATGTGCCCATTTTGCTTAGGGAAAGAGCAGAAAATGGATATGTGCCCATTTTGACAAGTGATTTTGAGCCATTTACAGTAAGAATTTATAATCTTTTTTTACACAAAAATAAGGCACTCTTATACATACGTTTCCAAAAATGCCTCAAACTCAATTTTTAATTTTTGGCACTTACCTACGCCCTTTCTCCTTAGGACGGCAGAATATTAATCCAATACTATTTAATTTCATTACGTTCTCATAAAACTCTAATTCAAAAAAAGTAAAAAAACTAAGATTAATGCTTCATAAATTGCTTCGTTAAAATAAAAATAAATATTTTTCTTAGAAAAAGGTGGTTTTGGTTTTTTATTTCTTGAGAACGACATAAAATTTTTGCATCCGGTTTTCTTATTTTGACTTAAAATTAATAACAGCATTGAATTTTGAAATTAAAATTAGCACTTAATTACATAAAATTTTGAAAAAAATGAATTCGAAATTTTTCTTTCAATTTTTTTTTTTCAAAATTTTGACTTTGAAAATTAATATGTATTTCAAAAACTATTTCTTAGAATAGATTTATTTAAAAACAGAGTGAAAGAAAAAGTTATTGGCTTTTCAAAAAGGTATCGCACAGCATTTTGAATGAAGCCGTTGATTTTAAATAACTTTATTCAAATCAAAATCTACATATTAATGCGGACATTTACAATGAAGCTCTAATTTTGATTGAAGAAATTTGTATCTCAATTGCAAATAAGGCACTAACTCAGTTGGGAATGATAGCACCTAATCGTTCCGCGCAAGATCTATTCAACGCTGAAATGCGGCACTTAGAAGTGAACTCTTTTCTTATATTTTTTCTCATGAGAATAATTCACCACATCGAAAAACCGCAAAAGTGAAGTGACGGGTAATTAAAGAGTGTCTAACAGTTTAATGAATAATCCATCAAATATTACTGAAAATAATGAAGTGATCGTGGTTGATAACATGAATAACAACCCAACAAATTTCCCTCAACCTTTGTCTCTAGCTAAAAACAATGAACTTTCAAATTTAACAAAACCTCTTAATCATAATGATGAGAACTTTATTGCACAGACAAACAATGCCTATAAAGTTTAATGAATAATCCATCAAATATTACTGAAAATAATGAAGTGATCGTGGTTGATAACATGAATAACAACCCAACAAATTTCCCTCAACCTTTGTCTCTAGCTAAAAACAATGAACTTTCAAATTTAACAAAACCTCTTAATCATAATGATGAGAACTTTATTGCACAGACAAACAATGCCTATAAAAATTGTTGGTACTGATTCATCTTCATCTTTTAATTCCATTCCTAAGGTCACTTGGCTTCATTTATCGATATTCTCTAATGAAACTACACCCGAAAACATTATTAATCACAAATCTGAAAAGTCAAATTTATCAGCCGATACATTTAAATGTTTTATGCTTAAAAAAAGGTCGCTAATATATCCGATTTAAAATTTGTTACTTTTAAATTAAGTGTTCCTAATTATAAATTATCAGCGGTTTTGAATGCTTCATTTTGGTCTCAGCATGTACAAATAAAATATTTTTTCCATTAAAAAAACATGTGATAATTACAACAACACCTCCATCTGTGAGTATTCAAACCAAACGTCAACGTCATTACAACCACCATCTCATAAAATTCTCTCATCGTCACTCGTATCAGTGTCTCAAATTGCAACAGAAGCGACGATGCCCCCGCCGCTGTCATCATAGCGACTTCAACTTCACAATTACCATCGTTTATCACTTTATCAGTAATAATAATTTTGCTCTTTCTTCATTGCCTTCTTCTTCTCCGCTGCAATTTCCATGTTCATCGTCATCACAATCATTGCGTGTTTCAGTGAGCACAGTTAGTGTTAAAACTTCCCCTACTCTCTTATTGTCATCGCAAAAAGGCATACAAAACCTTCTTGGATATTTTCAAAATGAATGCAACATTTACTCTTATCTTCGTGTACGGAACAGTATGATATCATAGACTGGAAAACTTCCTTTATTACTCCAATATATATAGGAAAAAACAAAACAAGATATTTCAAATTAAAGGCCAATTAGTAAATTGTCTGTGATTCCAAGATTGTTTGAAAAAATTATTTGTGATAAACTTAGTTTTTTATTAAAAGAAACAATATATCCCTATCAACATGGTTTTGTGTCTGGAAGGTCAACTTGTACAAATTTAACACTTTTTACCAGCTTTATTCTATTGAAAATGGTTATCAAGTAGATGTGATCGTCAAAGATTTTGAAAAAGCATTTGACAGGATGGATCATAATCATTGATACATAAACTTAATCAAATAGGTATTCATTCCAAAATGCTTAATTGGTTAAGTTCATATCTAAAAGATAGCACTCAATACACTCCTCGCCACTTGAATAGGACACCCTGTACACTCTTTTTGCTTTGCTCATAACTCAAAAGCGGAATAATAAAATAATGGTACTTTGCCCGTTATCATTTTGCAACACTTTTCTTCTTTCTCTATGACAAATTGCAAGTTCTGGAAAATAGCCGTTATATTTTTTTTCTACTTTATGTTAACTTTCGTCTAAATTAGAGGAATAATTTTGCGCCACTTGAATAGGCCATGCATTTAGTTTAATAGTTATCTTTGTTACGCGGCTCGTATTTTTCGTTGATCGAACTATTTTTTAAATTTCAATTATTTAATTTAAAAAAACGTGAAATGGTTCGAGGAAAAGTGTTGACGAGGCGGAAAAAGGACAAATCAAAGCCTATAAGGACTCTGGCTTATCTATTGCCAAAATAGCTAAAAAAGTCGAGAGAAGCCGACACGTGATATCCAAATTTTTAGGTAATGAGCTTGAATATGGGAAAAACGTGAAAGGCCGCACACACAGTGTGCTTACTTATGCGGAAAGGCGGCTTATATTAATAAAAGCGTCAAATTCTCACGACTCTTTGGCAAAAATCAGTGAAAAATGTGATGTTAAAGCAAGTCTAACAACTATGCGTCGTGTTATTTCGAAAGCTAAACACATAAAAAGACTCAACATCAAGAAGAAGCCACCCCTTAACCCAGTTCGAAAGGAGCAACGGCTCAGTTTTTGCCGCGTACATGTTACCTGGACTTCTGAGTGGCATCGAGTGGTCTTCTCCGACGAAAAAAAAATTGATTTGGAAGGTCCCGATGGATATAGCTACTATTTCCATGACCTCCGCAAAGAAACTCACTATCTGGACCGGCTGCATAGCAGAGTTGGAGGTGTGATGGTTTGGGGAGCTATTTCCTATTATGGCACCTGCAAACTACATTTTGTGTCAACCACAATAAATGCGTTGTCTTACAATGGTATATTGAAAGAGGCCTTTCCATATTTTCAAACTCTTTTTGGACCTCTGCCGTGGATTTATCAACATGATAATGCGCCAATACACACAGCCCGGGTAGTTAAACCGTATATACAGAGCCAAAATGTGGAGTTTTTAAGCTGGCCGCCCTACTCACCGGACTTGAATATCATAGAATTGTTTGGGGATGGCTGACACGTCAAGTATACGGATCAGGAAAACAATATTCGACTATAACCGAACTAACCCAAGCCATCGAATTGGCTTGGAGCTCGATTTTGCTAAATTATTTGGATAGTTTGTATGCATCCCTTCCAAAAAGGATGTGTGAAGTTTTGGAGCAGAAAGGTGGCTCAACACATTATTAAAACTTTTTTTTTGTTAAATAAAATACTCAAATTATATACAATTAAAGTAATGTTCATAATAAAAAGAATAGTAATACTCTAAAATGGTTTTTTTATTAAAGTGTCCTATTCAAGTGGTGCGAAATTTGGATCTCGCAGTTTGCCTGTTTTTGATCAATAATTTTTTATTAATATTTAAATCCTTAGCATTAAATTCCTTTTTCAGGTGAAATAAAAACAATTAACTGAACTTAGGATTAAAAAAAAATTAGGTCTCTACTACGCTTGGTTTGGGAACTATGGACGATAAAAAAAAAACCTAAGGGGTGTCCTATTCATGTGGCGAGGAGTGTATGTTAAAATAGATTCTAGTTTCTAAATCAATAAGGGTGACATCAGGAGTTTCTCAAGGAAGCCATCTTGGTCCTCTTCTCTTTCTCATTTTTATTAATGATCTACCTTCTGTTTTCTCTACCTCATCATGTATTTTATCTGCCAATGATTTAAAAATATTTCCATGAATTAAAAATGCGTTTGATTGTTATCTGTTGCAAGATGACTTTAACGGGCTTTCGGAGTGTTGCAATAAAAACAAATTACTTCTTAATATTTCGAAATGTCAGTTTTAAGTTTATTCGTCTTCAATCTCCCATTTCGTCTGATTATTGTTTATAAGGCATTGTGCTAAAAAAAAGTAAGTGAAAAGAAGGATCTTGGCATTATTTTTTACTCTAATTTAAAATTTAACAAACATATTGATTTTATAGTCAACAAAGCTAATTCAATGCTAGGGCTTGTAATTCGAAAGATTTAAAAGACCCATATGCCCTCAAATCATTATATATCGCATATGTTAGATCAATTCTAGATAATTGTTGTGTAGTGCGGAATCTCTGTTATATGTATAACGTATTCATTTAAAATTGAGAGAGTCCAAAAAAGATTTACTCGATTTGTTATGAAAAGACTCGGTTGAAATATAGAAACTATGCCTCATTGCAATTCTAGATGTCAGCTCATTGGCTTACATACTTTGGAAACCCGGCGGAAGATTTCTGCAATTATATTTATGAGGGATATTTTATCCTATTGCATAAATTGTTTGTTTTTGCTCAATTTAATCAATCTTTATGCACCAAGTCGTTACTTGAAAAACCGAAATGTAAATCAATTATTCAGACAAGATTATCATACTACCTACTAATTATGCCTCAAATGAGCCTATTAATCGCTGTATCAAAGAAACTAATGCTGTTCTAGTTGAAATTGATTTTAACTTTCACTATACAAGAGAAATTTTTAAAAATATCTAAATTTATATTTTACTAACAAATAATGGTGATTTGGTGATTTTCGCCAAACATTGCCTGTTATTCCACGATCTACAGCTGCTGATGAATTAAATGTATGTTTAAAATCATCCTATTTGGGGAGGCATGTAAAAAGCTGACCCTTACAACAATTGTGCGAGTTCAATTACAAAATGATACAACAGCAGTCGAATTTTCAAATCAATTATAGGATATTGGTAATAGCAAATTACAAGTTGATATTTCAACTGGATTAGGAACACTACCAACCGAATGTCGAATGACTCAATGGAAAAAAGAGTTGATTGAAAGTGCATTCCCAAATATTGTAGAACAATTCAATAATCATAATTGGTTGAGTGAAAGACCAATTTTGGAAGGAACAAATAAAGAAGCAAATGATATAAATGCAGAAATATTGAATAAAATACCAACACAATCTTTATATAAAAATCTAAAGACACAGCCACCACATTATCTAACTCTGCATTCGTATTCTGGCAATCGCCGTGTAGGGACGTGTTTGTGAGAGCAATAATTATATAGACTGTCAATTTCAACCACGTGTTTTGTGAGTTAAAATAATTTTGCTACATCTAGTCTTTTTATCAATTACGAGTTTAATAAACAAATTTAGTAACACTTAAGTTTTAAAATGAGAGGGAATGAGAGGGGGGACGGTCCCCTCAAGAAAACACCGGTATATAGAGTTGGACCCCGATGCCCCTCTTAACCGGTATAATAAAACTAAACGTAAAAGACCTGATGAAGACTTCCCCGAAATCCCAAAATTTATCAATAACGATGTAAATATCCCCCGTTTTATTGTAATTTCCGGACTTGAAAAAGACAACGACAAGTTTAAGCCCCTCGCATCTTATAACCCATTCCAAATTAATCGCGGTTTAGAGAACATCTCGAAAGAATTTTTGGAGGTTAAACCTATGCGCTCTGGCGACCTGTTGGTAAAAGTTTCAAGTCTTCCAATCGCGGAAAAGTTTTTACAATGCAAATTAATCGACAAAATCCCAGTTAAAGTTACTTCCCACGCGGCTCTAAATTCAGTTCAAGGACGAATCTTTTCTAAATTCATAATTGACATACCTGAGGACGAGCTACGAAATGAATTAAAAAATCAAAAAGTTATCGACGTAAAAAAAATTCTCAAAAGAGTAAATAAAGATACCCTCGTTCCTACCGGCGCAGCCATTCTAACTTTCGACCTTATTCGCCGTCCAACAGACATAAGAATCGGATGGTTAAATTGTACGGTAGATGAATATATCTCAAACCCTATGAGATGTATTCTATGCCAAAAGTTAGGCTACACTAAAAAACGATGCACAAACGAAAAAATCTGCAAAGAATGCTGCTTCCCGCCACCACACGATTCATGTTCTAGAATACACTGCGTCAACTGTAAAGTAGATACACATACCTCTTACGATCCCGTATGCCCCGCATTCCTGCGCCACAAGTCGGTAAATAAAATCAGAGCCGACAGGCGTTGCACTGTTCGTGCAGCATGGAAAGTCTTCAGCGACAATCCAACACTACATCAGCTAACTCCCCCCACAAAACATCCTCTCGCTAAACCTACAATAGCAGAGGTAATTCAAAACAGAATTGCAAATGAAAACAACATCTCAACAGTAACTACAAACAAATCTACACCAATTCCCACTACATCTTCCCAAATAAATAGCCAGACTTCAACATTTAACTCTAGTTTAATTCTTCATGAACAAATTGTAGTTAATTCACACGAAAAGATCGTTAATTTAAATAAAAACAATGAAACCATATCAATTTCTATACAACAAAGCACAAAATCCCCCACAAACATCAATAACACATCCACAATCACCCTCAAATTACACCACAAACCACCCAAACAAACATAACCTCAATAAATTCAACTACCACATTTTCTACAAGCACCAACACTTCACCTATCACTTCTATTACAACCGAACTTTTACAAAAAAACCTCTACTTCTGTGATAACACACTAATGGACGAAGGTGGCATCTAAAACTAACACATTTAATCATCAAAACAACGACTCTGCTGGTCCGGTATTGAATCATTCGAGCTCCACAAGGAGTCCTAATGCTTCAACATCGGGTCAGCGGAGTCATAAAAATACTAATAATCCCCCATATTCCAACCCCTCCCAACGTAAATATCAATTCCGTGCTCTCCAATGGAATATACAAGGGTTTATTAACAATTATGATGAGCTAAACATATTAATTAAAGACCAATCGCCATGCGCTATATCTCTGCAAGAGACGCACTGTGCGTTTGGATCTTTTCCAATTACACCCAAACTTTATACAGGCTACTTCCACAACTCTCCCCAAAACAGTACTAGTAAACAAGGTATCGCCATCCTAGTTAAAAATAATATACCTCATAAACAAATAAACATTATTTCGAATATTTTAACCCTAGCCATTGAAATAAACTTGCCTTTAAAATTCACAATAGTAAGTCTTTATATTCTGCCACAACAGTCTTTTTCAAGTCATGAACTTGAAAACATTTTAAATCAAATTAATACACCTATCTTATTTACAGGCGATGTTTATTCCTGGAACATTCTTTGGGGTTTGCCAATAACCAACCACAGGGGTGCGATCATTGAAGATTTTTTGTTGAAATCTGATCTTATGATACTGAACGACGGTTCTCCCACACATTTGTCTACACACGGCACCTTCTGTCACATTGATATCACATGCTGCTCCCCATCATTGCTTCCAAATACATCATGGTTTACGATCGACGATCTCCATCACAGCGACCACTTCCCTATTGTTTGTAGCATGATAACAAATTCTAACAACCAAATAACACTCCCCTCTCCAAAATTTAAAACCGATTTGGCAGACTGGTATAAGTTCCAAGAGATAGTTACTAACTGGCTGTCAAACAAGGATATATCCAACAATATAAATAAAGAGGCTGCTATCCTCCAAAGAGGAATACGGTCAGCAGCCAATATCACTATTCCTCAAACACATGTAAAAATAACAAAACACAAAGTACCATGGTGGAATCCTACTCTTAAGTCCTTAAGAGAAAATAAAATAAAATCTTGGCAATTTTTCCAAAAACACCCAACCCAAACAAACCTCATCGCTTTTAAAAAATCCAACGCGCAATTTCGAAGAGAAATGAAATCCAGTAAAGCTAAATGTTTATTAGATTTTACGTCTTTAATAAATCCCAAATCCTCTCCCGCAAAAATTTGGAATAATATCCGCTCTCTAACAGGTAGCATTTCTCCACAACACATTAAATCCATCGTGACGTCAAACGGTGCTATTTCTACCTCTCAAGATATAAGTGACTTCTTTGCTCAAACTTGGTCTGACAGCTCTGACAACTCTAACTTTTCAGTAAAGTTCAACTCATTAGAAACTAACTGTCTAGCTCAATCCTCTTTGACATTTACAGATATCTTAGCTCCAGCTAAACATCTAGAGTGTCCAATTAGCAATGTAGAACTTGACCTTTGCCTTAAAACTCTTAAAGGTAAAACTCCAAGTAGAGATCGCGTCTCCTACCCAATGCTGAAAAACCTTCCTTTGGCAATCAAAACAAGGCTACTCCAACTATATAATAACATCTTTGAAACTGGTATTATACTACAAAATTGGAAATTGGCCACAGTTATCCCTATACCAAAACCCAAGAAACCAATCAATTTCGTTGAAGGGTATCGTCCCGTATCACTTATTCCCTGTATATCAAAGATTTTGGTAAAAATAATTGCCAAACGACTTCTTTGGTTTATAGAATCTCAAAAACTCACAAGCATTAATCAGGTAGCTTTTAAGCCCGGTAGAGGTTGCACTGACGCTTTATTACATATTGACCACTACATCTCAAACGCACTCTCTGCTCGCAACCATGTCACCCTGCTCTCGCTAGATCTTGAAAAAGCTTTCGACAGGATTGGAATCCACCTTATTCTCGATAAATTAAAAGGTTGGGGAGTTGGTCAAAGAATATACAACTACATAAACTCCTTTCTTTCCAATCGAAAAATTTCGACTAAAGTCAACAACACCTTTTCCACCTCCCGCCCACTCCGATCTCCGATCAACTGCAGTTGTTGCCGTTTTTTTTCCTCCTTTCATATTTTTCCCGTATGAACATTTATTTCTTAGGTAGGAATAGACAACACTACAACTTCGTTCAATTTTGGTAGCTATAGCACACCCGGTTAGTCCTTATGAAGCCATTAAATTAGCCTGGAGATAAATTTCGCTGGACTACCTAAAGAGCCTGTACGATTCATGCCGGACCGAATTTATAAGGTAATTACTAATTACCAATAAAGGTGGCAGTACCCACTACTAGAAATATCGAATAAAAAAATATTTAAAGAAAAACTTGTTTCATTTCATTCCCTTAGCTTTTATTACCAATTTTAATAGTTGTGTCTATTCAGTTGACGCAAAAAAAAACTGCATTTTTTCATATGGAACACTTTGAAAGAGAACGAGAGAAAAAATAGCGGTACTTTTTTAATTGTTCTTACCAATTTGTTTTCCCAACATCATAAGCAAACAGTAAGTATCAAAAAAAGATACATTAAAGCTCAAAGTTAGGAAAAAATGGACAACATACCATAAAAAATTTCTGTGCTTATTCAGTTGAAGCGAAGTGTAAATGTAAGACACTGCATGTTTGTCTTAAAAAATATTGTAATTTTGAATTAAATCTAAACAATGTAAATATAGAACATGTAAGTAACCTAAAAATTCTTGGTATTATATTTAATAACAAATACAATTGGAAATCCCACTGTACTGAGCTTAAAAAGAGTATTGCTAATAGGGCCAACATTGTAAGCTATCTTTCAAGTAAAAAATTAAATGTTCATTTTAACACCCTCTGTAACATAACTAAATCCTTAATTTTAGGTTAAATTGATTACGGCTTATTTATCTATGGGAAATGTCCAAAAACAACTCTCAACCTCCTGAAACCGCCATTCCACCATGCAGTTAGAAGAAGCATTATTGCATATCACACAACCCGCATCCAAAATATCTTGGCAGAAACTGGCCTTCCAACTTTAGAGCAGAGACAAGAGGAAGTTTTTATAAAGCTCATCCCAAAACTAAATTTCTCCAACAACTCAATTATCAACAAAGACATCGCCTTAGCTATTAATTGTAAAAAGTACAAACGAACGCCTTCAACAATTTCAAAAATCATCTGTTCCGCAAGGGAACTTGATATTCCACTAAAATGTTTGAAACAGGTGAAACAAACTTCCCCACCTTGGAATATTAAACAAACTTCAATTATACTTGATCTAACCAAATATCAGAAAAATAACACCAACAGTCTCATCTTCCGAAAATGTTTCCTGGAAATTATATCCAACCTGAAATCCAAGGGTTGGTACACCACTTTTACTGCTATCCTCCAAAGAGGAATACGGTCAGCAGCCAATATCACTATTCCCCAAACACATGTAAAAATAACAAAACACAAAGTACCATGGTGGAATCCTACTCTTAAGTCCTTAAGAGAAAATAAAATGAAATCTTGGCAATTTTTCAAAAAACACCCAACCCAAACAAACCTCATCGCTTTTAAAAAATCCAACGCGCAATTTCGAAGAGAAATGAAATCCAGTAAAGCTAAATGTTTATTAGATTTTACGTCTTTAATAAATCCCAAATCCTCTCCTGCAAAAATTTGGAATAATATCCGCTCTTTTACTGGTAGCATTTCTCCACAACACATTAAATCCATCGTGACGTCAAACGGTGCTATTTCTACCTCTCAAGATATAAGTGACTTCTTTGCTCAAACTTGGTCTGAAAGCTCTGACAACTCTAACTTTTCAGTAACGTTCAACTCATTAAAAACTAACTGTCTAGCTCAATCCTCTTTGATATTTACAGATATCTTAGCTCCAGCTAAACATCTAGAGTGTCCAATTAGCAATGTAGAACTTGACCTTTGCCTTAAAACTCTTAAAGGTAAAACTCCAAGTAGAGATCGCGTCTCCTACCCAATGCTGAAAAACCTTCCTTTGGCAATCAAAACAAGGCTACTCCAACTATATAATAACATCTTTGAAACTGGTATTATACTACAAAATTGGAAATTGGCCACAGTAATCCCTATACCAAAACCCAAGAAACCAGTCAATTTCGTTGAAGGGTATCGTCCCATATCACTTATTCCCTGTATATCAAAGATTTTGGAAAAAATAATTGCCAAACGACTTCTTTGATTTATAGAATCTCAAAAACTCACAAGCATTAATCAGGTAGCTTTTAAGCCCGGTAGAGGTTGCACTGACGCTTTATTACATATTGACCACTACATCTCAAACGCACTCTCTGCACGCAACCATGTCACCCTGCTCTCGCTAGATTTTGAAAAAGCTTTCGACAGGATTGGAATCCACCTTATTCTCGATAAATTAAAAGGTTGGGGAGTTGGTCAAGGAATTAGGTACAACTACATAAACTCCTTTCTTTCCAATCGAAAAATTTCGACTAAAGTCAACAACACCTTTTCCACCTCCCGCCCACTCCACAACGGTATCCCTCAAGGATCTCCCCTATCAGTGATCTTATTTGTAATAGCTTTTGATGAAATTAGTGGAATAATAAATAAATACAAGCTTTTAGACCACTGCTTATACGCAGACGATATTTACATACTTTGCAAAATTAACGATCTGAATAGTGTAAAAAGCATACTCTCTAATGTAACAAACGATATTTTAAATTGGTGTACAACATCGGGTGCTAAACTCTCACTAAATACACTTTGCTTCAACTGAATAAGCACAGAAATTTTTTATGGTATGTTGTCCAGTTTTTCCTAACTTTGAGCTTTAATGTATCTTTTTTTGATACTTACTGTTTGCTTATGATGTTGGGAAAACAAATTGGTAAGAAATGTTGTCCAGTTTTTCCTAACTTTGAGCTTTAATGTATCTTTTTTTGATACTTACTGTTTGCTTATGATGTTGGGAAAACAAATTGGTAAGAACAATTAAAAAAGTACCGCTATTTTTTCTCTCGTTCTCTTTTAAAGTGTTCCATATGAAAAAATGCAGTTTTTTCTTTGCGTCAACTGAATAGACACAACTATTAAAATTGGTAATAAAAGCTAAGGGAATGAAATGAAACAAGTTTTTCTTTAAATATTTTTTTATTCGATATTTCTAGTAGTGGGTAGTTGATCTCCGATCAACTGCAGTTGTTGCCGTTTTTTTTCCTCCTTTCATATTTTTCCCGTATCCTCTCCCGCAAAAATTTGGAATAATATCCGCTCTGTTACAGGTAGCATTTCTCCACAACACATTAAATCCATCGTGACGTCAAACGGTGCTATTTCTACCTCTCAAGATATAAGTGACTTCTTTGCTCAAACTTGGTCTGACAGCTCTGACAACTCTAACTTTTCAGTAACGTTCAAATCATTAGAAACTAACTGTCTAGCTCAATCCTCTTTGACATTTACAGATATCTTACTTACTTACTTAAGGTGGCGCTACAGTCCGGTGTGGACTTGGGCCTCAATCAACAGTCTCCGCCAGCCAGCTCGGTCCCTAGCTAGCTGTCTCCAGTTTTGCACTCCAAGTTGATTGAGGTCCTCTTCCACTTGTGTGCGCCACCTGAGTCGCGGTCTTCCTCTTCTTCTGCGTCCCTCGGGAATAGTGTCGAAGGCTTTCCGGGCCGGAGCATTGGTGTCCATGCGCTCTAAATGACCGAGCCATCGGAGTCTCTGGACCTTGACCCTTCTGGCTAGGTCCATGTCGTTGTACAGCCCGTAAAGTTCGCTGTTATATCTTCGTCTCCATTCCCCATCAATGCACACGGGGCCAAAGATGACCCGAAGAACTTTCCTCTCGAAACATCCTAAGGCACATTCATCCGATTTTGACAAGGTCCATGCTTCTGCACCATACAGCAGGACAGGGATGATGAGGGTGTTGTACAATTTTACCTTTGTTGCTCGAGAGAGGGCTTTTCCACTCAATTGCTTTCTTAGCCCAAAGAAACAGCGATTAGCAAGAGTTATTCTTCGTCTTATCTCGGCGCTGGTGTTATTGCCCGTGTTAATAGCGGAACCTAGGTAGACAAACTCCTCTACTACCTCGAAGTTGTATGCGTCTATTGTGACGTTCTGGCCGAGCCGTCGGTGTTGGGTGTCCTTATTCGAAGACAGCAAATACTTCGTTTTTCCCTCATTTACCGCTAAACCCATTTTTGCCGCTTCTGTCTCAATCCTCACAAAGGCGCCATTGACATCACGCTGTGTTCTTCCCATTATATCAATATCGTCGGCGTACGCGAGAAGTTGAACAGATTTTTGGAAGATAGTGCCTCTGGTGTTGACGGTGGAGTTTTGTACTATCTTCTCAAGAACGATGTTAAAGAAATCGCATGACAGCGCATCGCCTTGTCTGAATCCTTTTTTGACGTCGAAAGATTCCGTAAGCTCATTGCCAACCTTTATGGAGCAGCGTGAGTTCTCCAACGTCATTTTGCACAAGCGAATAAGTTTGGCAGGGATGCCAAAACTAGACATAGCTTTATACAGTTCGTCTCTGTAGATGCTGTCATACGCGGCCTTAAAATCGATGAATAGGTGGTGGGTATCGATTTGGAGTTCATAGGTTTTTTCCAGGATCTGCCGCAACGTGAAAATTTGGTCGATGGTTGACTTTCCTGGCCTGAAGCCACATTGATAAGAACCAATCAGATTGTTGACGAAAGGCTTCAGACGTCCACATATTACGGCAGAGAGGATCTTGTAGGCGATGTTAAGTAGACTGATTCCTCTGTAATTGGCGCAGTTTAGAGGATCTCCCTTTTTCAGGATCGGGCAAACAATGCAGATATCTTAGCTCCAGCTAAACATCTAGAGTGTCCAATTAGCAATGTAGAACTTGACCTTTGCCTTAAAACTCTTAAAGGTAAAACTCCAAGTAGAGATCGCGTCTCCTACCCAATGCTGAAAAACCTTCCTTTGGCAATCAAAACAAGGCTACTCCAACTATATAATAACATCTTTGAAACTGGTATTATACTACAAAATTGGAAATTGGCCACAGTAATCCCTATACCAAAACCCAAGAAACCAATCAATTTCGTTGAAGGGTATCGTCCCATATCACTTATTCCCTGTATATCAAAGATTTTGGAAAAAATAATTGCCAAACGACTTCTTTGGTTTATAGAATCTCAAAAACTCACAAGCATTAATCAGGTAGCTTTTAAGCCCGGTAGAGGTTGCACTGACGCTTTATTACATATTGACCACTACATCTCAAACGCACTCTCTGCTCGCAACCATGTCACCCTGCTCTCGCTAGATTTTGAAAAAGCTTTCGACAGGATTGGAATCCACCTTATTCTCGATAAATTAAAAGGTTGGGGAGTTGGTCAAAGAATATATAACTACATAAACTCCTTTCTTTCCAATCGAAAATTTCGACTAAAGTCAACAACACCTTTTCCACCTCCCGCCCATTCCACAACGGTATCCCTCAAGGATTTCCCCTATCTGTGATCTTATTTGTAATAGCTTTTGATGAAATTAGTGGAATCATAAATAAATACAAGCTTTTAGACCACTGCTTATACGCAGACGATATTTACATACTTTGCAAAATTAACGATCTGAATAGTGTAAAAAGCATACTCTCTAATGTAACAAACGATATTTTAAATTGGTGTTCCACATCGGGTGCTAAACTCTCACTAAATACACTTCGCTTCAACTGAATAAGCACAGAAATTTTTTATGGTATGATGTCCATTTTTTCCTAACTTTGAGCTTTAATGTATCTTTTTTTGATACTTCTGTTTGCTTATGATGTTGGGAAAACAAATTGGTAAGAACAATTAAAAAAGTACCGCTATTTTTTCTCTCGTTCTCTTTCAAAGTGTTCCATATGAAAAAATGCAGTTTTTTCTTTGCGTCAACTGAATAGACACAACTATTAAAATTGGTAGTAAAAACTAAGGGAATGAAATGAAACAAGTTTTTCTTTAAATATTTTTTTATTCCATATCTCTCAAACTCATGTGGGTACCTAGCCACATTGGGATCCAAGGGAATGAGTTCGCAGACCGCGAAGCAAATCTTGTCGGCAGATCTGCAGTTTACCTATTCAACATCTACACTAAATTGGACCTCCAAAGACTTATCAATAGTATAATTATAAACAAGTTCGCAGACCGCGAAGCAAATCTTGTCGGCAGATCTGCAGTTTACCTATTCAACATCTACACTAAATTGGACCTCTAAAGACTTATCAATAGTATAATTATAAACAAGCGCCTGGAGATATGGCATTCCAATTTAACCCATTACTCCAGGATAAACACAAACGGCCTCTCACCAACATACCCTGCATCTGCCTCAAAAGCACACATCACAACTTTCGCCCGTCTCCGACTGGGACACACCGTAACCACCCACCAACACATATTAAAAAGAGAAAATCCACCTATTTGCTCAACATGTAACAATAACTTGAACATATCACACTTACTTGGTCAAACTAGCGGCAATATCTCCAAAATATTCAACTCTATCCTTCCCTCTGATGTAACTGCCTTCTCTATACTTAGCACAATCAACCAAACTAATCTATCCAAAATCTACAACTTTTTCAACGAAGCTAACCTTATTATATAAACATTATATTCACAAGATCAGGGCTGGAGGTCCTAGTTGCTAGGCCCTATCTCAATATACTATTTACATTGTAATTTTTAATTATATGTAAATAAATAATAATAATAATAATAATAATAATAATAATAATAATAATAATAATAATAATAATAATAATAATAATAATAATAATAATAATAATAATAATAATAATAATAATAATAATAATAATAATAATAATAATAATAATAATAATAATAATATCTAACTCTGAAAATTGGGGTGCCGATAATTATGGTTCGCAATATTAATCAAACCTCGGCTTTGCAATGCTACAAGACTTGCAGTAAAAAGGCTTTTGAAAAATGTGATTGAAGCAACAATTCTAAAAGGAAAATACAAAGGTGAAGTTGTTCTGATTCCAAGAATTCCATTAACATTCGAGTTCAAGCGTATTCAATTTCTGATACGACTAGCTTTTGCTATTAACAATTAATGAGTTGTTAAGGCCAGTCTTTAGGAGTATGCGGTATCAGTTTGGAGGTTCTAGTACTTGCGCATGCCGCGCATGGGCAACTATATGTAGCATGTTCACGTGCAGGCAAACTATCTGCCTTAATAATTTTAATGGACCAAAAAACAAAAAACATTGTATATCAAAAAGCACTTGAATAAAATTTGAGCACAATATATGTAAGTTCAATATTTTGTTTGTATTAAGTATTTATTTTAGGTTTAGTACCCGCCGAAGCGAGTCCATTTAAGTTAGTAACATACAAAAAACGGTGCAATACAACAAATTACATCTACTCCTTTGATTCATTTCAGACCAAACACCCACCATATACATACTCATCGCTTACCAATCCCTATTAACTGCAATAGTAAACTAAGAAGACATCTCAGCATCTTTGGCCTAGTGAGCGGTGTTCTTGCAGATACTGCAACGCTCATGAGAAGACGCTGTTACGGTAAATTTTACCGCAACAAAAACCAGCATTTTCCTTTTCCCTAAAATATCAATCATCATTATCATGCAAAATATCGGCGAAGTTGAGGGCAACCATGGTCTCATCAACCACAGGTGTTCCTAACCTTTATTTTGCAAAAGCAATAAATATAGGTGCACGAGTACGACAACGAGTTCTTTCGTCGAGGTCGAAAATGCCGGCGGATGAGCCGAAGAAGTGAGAGGTCGGGCGTTCCCTTACTTACCCAAACAACAACAACATATTTTATATAGTTGTATAAATTAATTATTAACGTAGCTTAAATTTTTTTGTCTTACTAAAAAAAATTTAATGTTAATTAATCTAAATAATTTATGTACCAAATGGGTTTTAACAACGCGTAATAATTTCAGTTTTTGTAGAGCGAGCAGTTAGAGAAATGCGTGAGGATATTTTCTCGATTTTTTTTTTGATCATTTTCATTTTCATTTTTTCGAAAAGCAAAATTAGTTGGGAGGGGATCTGAACTCGGCCATTAAGTTTCGACAAGTTTTGGAAACCCATTCAACAACTTGTTGAAACAGTGTTTGTGTGTGATTGTAAAGTTTCGGAGAGAGTCAACAATGGTGGCTTTCCTGATGAGCGTTAAGGTAGAACTATAATCGTCGAAAGTCAGCTGAAGTGGTCGTAAGAAACGAAGCGAATACGAGAAATTTATATAACGCACCCATTATTGCGATTAGGTGGTTTTCGTTAGGCTTCGTTAACTTTCGCTATCGATAGCAAGAGCGCTCATCGACCGCTCCTGCGAAAGTGAATTGAGAGATAGATACAAAAATGAAAATGGTAGAAGCATATAATATAGCTGACTTCTCCATTTGAGTGTTCGGAAAGCTAATTTTCGTCCGGTTTTGACATTAGCTTCCTACCACGTTCGACGATTATAGTTCTACCTTTAAGCTTCCAGGAAGCCTTGAGGCCGTCAATCACGAAAGCGAATGATTCTGTTGTATGAATGTGTGAGTGATTGGAATGGACGAGGGAGGAAAACGATAGATGGAATTAGCTTGGAAGTCACTCTGTTGAGAGCTTACCAAGCGAGAAGATAAAAATAGATTTTCGAGAATTTGAAAAAAAAACAAAGAAAAGAGAAAAAATCGAGAAGGAGGAAAGCTTTAGTTCGAAGATCAAGGAAAGCGAAGAAAAATAATAATGATTCGAGGTGGGAAAATAGGAGTGAGGAATTGAAGGAGATAGAGGAGAAGAAAGCGTAGAAAAAGAAAGATAAGTAGATTTTTATACAACTACTTAAATATACATACATCTATATAATATATATATTATATCTATATAATATATATATAGATATCGTTGTTCTTTTAATTTAAAATCGCTTTATTCACTATAAAAATAGTTTTGGAATTTTCTATTTCGGTTCGTTAAAAAAAAATCCTGGTGCCCACTTTTTTTTTGCAACGTACCCACTGTACTTGCAATAAAATATTTTGCTTTGCCTTTCAACTTGATCGATTTAATAAATTGATCAAGCTTATCATCTTCTCTGTGTCGCTTTCGTACTCGATTAAGTGCCAGTTGTTCGTGTTGTTTTTCGTGGCTTGCGTCGTCGTCGTCGGTACGAACGAATCTAGAGGACTAGAAGAGAAACCTCATCCATCTCAAAAAGGGGCACAATATGTACATATATCCTAAAGTCGCAGTGCAATTATACTCGTTATTATTCCTTCATTCATGTTCTCTAGAGATTTCCTAGAAAGAATCCGAAAGTAGCAATTTACAAATGAAACCAATTGAAGAAATCAATAAGCTACACAACGAGACCAGAAGATAAATGTTCCAAATTGCAATAAATATTCCAGCGCACAGTGCCAGGATTTCTTGTCTTCTCTAAGTCTGCTGTTATTAGACTTAGAGAAGACAAGAAATCCTGGCCGCAAATAAGAAATTATTAATAACAACTAACAGGATGAATGCCACGATTAATGTTTTAAAGAAAATAACCGAAGGAATAAACAACGAATTCTTAATTCCTTCAAGGAAGTTTCGGTTACCTGGCGATACCACAAAAGAACGAAATAAAGGAAATATTTCGCATAATGAGAGCAACTGGATTCATACTTGGCCGGCGCTCAGTAATTAGATGGGGAAACTCCAGTACTACACCAATAATACTCAGCGAAATACTGGTATTTGATTCCAAATGAGACGCCTAGTGCTATGAGTCCAGCACAATTAAATCTTTGTGTAAAAAGTGAAAAAAAACGCTAATTGGCTATGCTAAACTGAAATAGATGGATCATGTGAGATATCATAGATAAGGAAATCGGACAAGACGAATGGGTTCAGTTAACAAATACTTGGCTCTTTAAAAAATTCACCACTATGCCTATTCATTTAGGTTTTCGAAAATTATCCCAACAATTAAAATCTGAAACCATCAACCATGTCAAGGAACAAATGATGTGATTGTCAGGTGACATTCACCTGAAGGGCTTGGATTTTCACCACATAACCGGTCACAGATCAATGATAAGATGCATCTTGCTCATTATCTTTGTTATTTATATTGTACTGGGCTTTTGTACTCAGGAAAAGAATTTTAGAGCTTTCTTTCGCAGAATGTTCAAACATGAACATACGCTATCTATCTGAAGATAAGCCAATATGCATGTCACATAAAGATAACACAGGATATCGTAAAATGAATTTACGGATATGTGCAGATAGACAGCAAATACATAATAAAACACAGAGATAATAGTATTTGAGGGTGAAGTAGTTTTGAAATAAATTTAGCATTCACTTTCTTTTTCTTTCAGAAATTTCTAGTATTTTTTTCTTTTGTTTATAATAGTTATTTTTTCTTTACTTAGCTATCGAAATAAAATTTTTTTTCAGATTTTTTTCGTAAGTCCAGATTTTTTTTTCCCTTTCCTGTATTTATTTGGCCAGTTTATATGTCCAAGATCTCAAAAAACTTGGCTTTCCCAGAAATATAAACAACATTTTTCATGAAAATTTCTCACTTTTGTTGTCAAAACTCTTAAAATGTTTTTTTGCAATCTATTTCTCAAAACAGTCTCCGTCTAGCTTTCGTTGCGTAGACATCGTTTCTTATAATCCGATCTTTCACTCTTAAGTGCATTATCATCTGCCTCTCTTTATAAACCGGTTTGCTTTTCAGTAAATTTTTTTTTCCTCTTCTACCGAACCTGTTATCTTTTTTCCATATATATAACCCTATTCAATTGCTTATACAGCCCTCTCCCAGTGGGCTAAAATGTATGGGAACAGATATAAGGGGTTATCTCCGGATAAACCCCTTAACTCTCCACTCGTGCACTCTCCCCCTCCTAAACGAACGAAACAAATAATGACTCAAGAAAAATTTCCCGAACTCCCAGCTCAATCAAATAGTAAAAATCCTAAATTTATATTAATTTCATCAATAGATGATAAAAAGCCTCTTTCAAGTGTAAGTGTTTTTGTGTTGAAGAAAGCTATAGACGCGATTAGCAAAGAATACGACTGCATTAACCAGCTCCGTGATGGTAACATTCTTATTCTTGCAAAGAATAAAAGAGTAGCGGATAAATTTATAGCGATCTCCAATTTAGCCAACCAATGCCCGGTTAAAGTGAAATACCATGATAATCTTAACTCGTGTAAGGGCATCGTATTTGCACCATTCCTTAGTAATGTTCCTGAATCTGAAATTATTTCTGAAATGTCCTCCCAAGGAGTAACGGATGTGTACAAGTTTACCAGAAAAACCGACGGGAAACAGATTCCCACTGGACTTATGTTGTTCACCTTTGACCTCTACCAACCACCTACCACGGTGGAAATTGGTTTCTATAAAGAAAAGGTTAAAGAATACATTCCTAACCCAATGCGCTGTCGCAAGTGCCAAATTCTTGGTCATACCACCAAAAGGTGCTCCAAAGATGAAGTCTGTGGAATTTGCAATCTCCCACCGCATGATAACGCCCCCGAAAGTTGTACACGTGTGATGTGCGCAAACTGCCCGCCAACCGCCGATCCTCATCCATCCTCATCCGTTAAATGCCCTAAATATATAAAAAACAAAGAAATTTTGATAATAAAAACTAGAAATAAATGTAGCATGTCTGAAGCCAAACGCCTATACAAAATTAGTAATACAGCTCATTCTAACTCAAACACAATTTCTTATACTGAAATAGCAAAGGTAGGACATAACAGTTCTTCCGATAATGATAAATACAAACACAAATAAAACAACAAAGCCTAGCCTAACTGACAAAACCCAAAAACCAAAATATAATTTTTCCAACACTACAGCTTCCTTTTCTCTCTCAAACCTATCAAATGCATCAACTTTCTTTTCTCCCTCTAACCCATCAAATACATCCGATAATCAAACAGCTTCTATTCAATACACCAACACTTCGCAACAAAAAACAATGGAAACACATTTAACTCAAACTAATTCCCAAACACAAAAAAAAAAAAATGAAACTACTCAATTAACTTATTCAATTTCCTCCACTCAATCAAAAAACAACGAGCTTGAAATCATGGACGTCTCTACCGACGTAGTGGCATCTCCCATATCTTCTATTACTCAATCTCTTCTAGAACAAATAAAATATTTTATACCCTCATCTGTAAATGATGTTGAAAATGAACCCGATTTATAATAAATTACCCGCAAATACGACCCCCGCAGATCGTTTGTCGAGACGCTTGGACCATGGAAATGGTCCAAGCGCCTCGATTACCGGGCCATTACCATCTTCCTCCTTAACACCACAACCGAAAATAAAAGTCAACCCCACCCTTCAAATCCAAAATTTATTGAAAGTTCTTCAGTGGAACATGAAAGGATACTCAAATAACCACGATGAACTTAACATTCTTATAAAGGAACATTCACCTTGTTTTATTTCTTTGCAAGAAACTCACTGCTCCATCCAATCTACTCATGTTGTTCCAAAATCGTATATAGGTTACTTTCATAATTTTCCTTCTAACGTTACGAATAAACAGGGTATTGCTGTTTTAATAAAAAATAACATTCCCCACAAACAGATAGCAATTAACTCTAATCTACTAGTTCTAGCTATAGAAATACAATCTACTACTAAATTAACTATCGTTTCTATTTACATTTTACCTGATCAAAATTTTAACAAAAATGACCTAATAGATATTCTGAGTCATATAAACACCCCTGTTTTACTAACAGGAGATGTAAATGCCTGGGATGTACTATGGGGATCGCCCAAAACCAACGCTAGAGGCTCTGTTATAGAAGATTTCATTCTAAGCTCCAACCTCTCAATTTTAAATGATGGTTCGCCCACGCATTTATCAACCCACAATACTTTGACACACATCGATATTAGCTGCTGCTCTGACTCTTTGCTACCAAAAGCAACTTCCCACACTTTAGACGACCTTCACAATAGTGACCACTTTCCGCTAATTACAACCTTTGATTTAGGAACATTCAACACACAAGTTATTAACTCCCCCAAATTTATAACAGATCGAGCGGATTGGCCTAGTTTTGGCTTTAACATAAGTAAATACATGGCAAACAAACCCGTACATTCAGACTTAAACAAAGAAGCCGCATCTTTGGTAAAAGCGATTCGATATTCTGCTAACATATCAATACCGCAATCTAACACTAAAAAATAGCTAACCTCAGATTAGTCAAGGTAAATGCCTGGAAAAAGTTTAAAAAAAACCACAGTCAATTAAATTTAATTAGTTATAAAAAAGCAAATGCCGCTTTTGGACGTCAAGTTAAAATCAGCAAAGCAAAAAATCTAACGCAATCACTTCATCAATAAATAGAAGTTCAACCACTGCAAAAATATGGAGCAATATCCGATGTTTAACAGGAAACTTCTCTTCGAAAATAATAAGATGCATAGTGTCACCCCAAGGCCCCATCTCGAATCCATCTGAAATTTGTAATTTTTTTGCTAACATTTGGTCTGAAGACTCAAGTGATATTAATTTTCCGGTTAGTTATTGTATAGAAAATAAATTTGCATCAATAAAAACATGCAAATACCCCCAACTGACACCTCTGCCCTATATATCGAAAACCGAATTAAACTCAAAGAACTTGAAAGCTGCCTTACTAAACTTAAAGGCAAAACCCCAAGTCGGGATAGAGTGTCTTACCCGATGCTAAAAAACCTACCCCTTGAAATAAAATGTAGGCTACTGAAATTATACAACAATATTTTTTCAACTGGAGTTATACCTCTGAGTTGGAAAATCGCTTGCGTCATTCCGATTCCAAAACCCAAAAAAGACATAGCCTCAATTAGTGGCTATCGTCCAATTTCTCTTATCCCATGTATTTCTAAAATCATGGAAAAAATAATCGCGAAGCGTCTTCAATGGTTTACTCAAAGAAAAAATCTAATTAGCCCTAATCAAGTTGGTTTCAAACCAGAAAAGGGTTGCATCGATGCACTTTTACATATAGATAACTACACGACAAATGCTCTATCATCCCGGAATCATGTTTCAATCTTTTCAATTGACTTCGAGAAAGCTTTTGATAAAATTGGGATGCATCTTGTTCTAAACAAGCTACACTCTTGGAGGTTAGGTCCTAAAATAATACAATATGTGAAATCATTTTTAACTAACCGAAGATTTTGTGTAAAAGCCAACAACTGCTACTCTTCAACATATACGCTACACAACGGGATTCCTCTAGGATTCCCTTTATCAGTGGTCCTGTTTCTTATTGCTTTTCAAGAAATATCAATAATTGTAGATAGACATAAACTTCTAGACCATTGCATCTATGCAGATGACCTCTATGTGTTGAGTAAATGCAATGATCTAGACAAAACTAAAGAAATATTCACTAACCTGATAAATGAAATACTTGTATGGTCAAATACGTCTGGTGCAAGGCTCTCACTTGAAAAATGTAAAATATTGCACATTTGCCGTAAATTAACTTGTTCTCAAACACTAACACTAAATATAGATAATATTATAATTAACTCGGTTGATACACTCAATATTCTAGGACTAACTTTTAATAGAAAATATAAATGGAATGATCACATAATTAATCTTAAAAAGAGCCTGGCTGACAGAGGAAATATTATAAGTTATTTAGCATGTAAGAAAAGTAGTGCACACATTAATACATTATGTAACGTTGTCCGAGCCCTGTTACTTAGTAAAATTGATTATGGTCTTTGTATATACGGAAGTTGTCCTAAGTCCACACTAAAAATCATCAAACCGATACACCATCATGCAGCCAGAAGGAGTATCAACGCTTTTCCCACCACCCCAATTAAAAACATATTAGCAGAAGCGGGACTGCCCTCAATCGAAGAACAAATTGTAACAACTAGAGGAAAATGCTTTGTTAAACTTTCGTTCTCATCCGGATCTATAGCTGAAAACTGTTTCAAGTCTGCAATTCGCCGGCCTATTCCTAAAAGAATACCATCCGCAATATCAACAATTGTCGAAGTTGCAATTGATTTGAAACTTCCATTGAGACATTTCTCCAAATATAAGGCCCTTCATCCACCTTGGACAATCAAAGAGTCTTCTTTTATTCTAGACCTTAACTTCAATCGAAAATGCATTACTGACAACAGATACTACCGCGCTATCTACAATGACATCTCCAGCGAACTGAAATCAAAAGGATGGTCTTTTATTTTCACCGATGGATCAAAAATAAGCGAAAGCGTCTCATTCGCTGTTGTCGAAGAGAATGGATTGCTTATTAGCACGGGTCTACTATGCGAACAGACTTCTATTTTCACCGCAGAGGCTCATGCTATATTGGAAGCGGCCAAAACTTCTCTAAAAAGAAACGTTTACAAAAAAGAAACGGAAAATTCATCATCACAACTGATAGTATATCAGTTATAAATGCTATCCGTAATGATAGATACAATGCTTCTGTTATAAACAAGATTAGAGACATTCTCATTCGTTCACCAAAAAAAACTTAAAGTAATGTGGACCCCCGGTCACACAGGAATTCAAGGAAACGAATACGCCGACGAAGCAGCTACTGCGGCTCACAAAACACCTCTCTACCTATTCGAAACGTTTACAAAAAAAGACCTCGCTAATGCTATTCAAATTGGCAATGCAAAAATTAATCAAGAGGTATGGAAATCATATTTTCACCACTACGTCACCATTAACCCAGAACGAGACAAGCCGAATTTCCCAACATCTACAACAAAAATTGAGAACACAAATTTTATAAGACTTCGATTAGGCCACACATCCGCCACTCACCAACATCTGCTCCGGAAAGAAAATCCTCCGATCTGCACAACATGCAACACAGTCATCGATATAAAACACATTTTGGGCTTAGGACAATGTCCACTAGCTAGTTCCATCATAAATGATATTCTTAAAAATAAATCTATTATATCAATTTTAAAAGCTCCAACTATAGAAAATATATTAATAATTAATGAATTTATAAAATCATCTAATATTTCTATATAAACTTTATTCATATGTAAATATTATCTAAACATTAGAGCTTGTGCTCTCTAAACAATATTACCATTGTAATTATTTTATAATTATCTTGTTAATAAAAAATAATAATAATAATAATAAAATATTTCTCAAATTTGTGCAAAAGTCACCTCTAATTGAGTCGGTGGGTCTAAGAAGAATACAAGTACAAAATTTTATTTTTTGAGAAAAAATAACAAAAAACCGTTTAATAGAAAACCTATCAATTTTTTGTAAAATAATGTAACGGAAATTCAAAGGCATTTGGACCCTTAATACGGTCATGAAAGAAAAAATGAAAAATGTTTAGGGAAATGAAATATTGAGGCAGAAAGGCAGTATACTTGTACTTTTCTTTCTTACACTCAACACAAAAAATTTAAAGTTAAAATTAGTTTTTTTAGTGCATATTGTACAATGCGCTTTGCAGTTTTAAATGACAACTTGTACAAGTACGTTGATTTTTACTGTTCTTTCACTCAATCAAGAGCAATGAAGTCGGGTTTTGCATGAATTAGGCTCTCGAACTGTTATTTTGCTGATTGGAATGTTTACTTATGTACATTGTATATAAATTTGCATAGTACTATCATCAGCACGTTCCACCACGTCGGCCCCAAGCGATCACAGCGCATACTAGTTTTCTGGTTGCTGTTTCTGTGTAAATACAAGTGCGCCCTCAGACGACCACAGCTTACAACTCAAAAAACATCGTGATGATAGTACTATAAGTTTTATATACAATGCCCATGTAGAGAATTTTTGCATTTCCAGATGAAAAAAATTTTGACGTTTGTACTGTTCTTATAGTCACCGATTAAATTGTTAATTCAATTGAATGTTTATCAATAAAAGCGCATCTCGGTAAAACAGATTGAAATATATATGAATAGGAGTTCAAAGTAAAATCGAGTCCTAATAAAAGTTTGAATTTTTCAAACTAAATATTTCTATAAAAATTAAGAATCGACAAAATTATCCTGGATCCATTGTTACGAGATTTGAATTTGGAAAACATTTTCGACTTTATTCTAAATTTTATTTTGAATAATAAATACACCGTGCATCTCATTATCTTGAGTAAACGCAATTAATGGAAATAATAAATGAAAAAGACTTACATCACCACTCCATAAACCGATTGCTTTCAATGAGTCACCTAAGCCTTCACTAGACCTGTCAATTATAGTGCCAACTCCGAGTCCAGCAGTGGGAAGAGTTTGGAAGCCACTTTCGAACTTCTGTGCTGCCCAAAGCTTCCCACCGATGCTTAAAAGCCAAGCTTCAAATGGATCGCAGATCACAAAACTAAATCTAGCGCCATCACATCCATTACTTTCGACCAGCGAGCCAATCTTTTCTACTGCCTCAATAGAAGAAGAAGATCTTTCTAGTGCCAACCTATTGAATTGAATGAAAAATAAAATGAAAGTAATAAATTGAAAAATCAATAAGTTTTTCGACGATGACGAACACACCTCACAAGATCTGTGGAACGCAATGATCCACTATCGGGTTCTCCGTCCGTCCACAAAATTCCAATGGAAACATTTTTTTCGTTGTTTCCATACTCGCCGCCCAATACAGAACTTCTGCCGGTCTGAGATTTCAGCAGAATTAATGCAAATGAAGGAACGCTATAGATTTCAGCACCACCATCACACTGCATCGAAGGTGTTCGATTAGATTTTTTATGCAAAATCAAATTTTGGTAAATTTTTCGGTTACCTGAACCTTGCCGTTAGAACCAGAAGGATAGTAAATAATTTCCTGCACTTCACCATCTGCTGGTAATGAATTTCGACCGAAAATTACAGATTTCTCTGGAGAATTCGGAGAGAGAACTATGAAACAGGCACCGGCAACTGCAGATGACATTTTCTTGCAAGTGTCTCTGTTGAACAATCTAAATAGATATTGAAATTTAGTAAAATTTAATATTTTCATTTAAGAAATATTATTAGACATACTCGGGATAAGAAAGAACTATGAAAAAATTTAAATGTGATATCTGAGCTGAAGCTGATGGACAAAACTTTATTAAACTTTGCAGTTTGCAAATTGCAACACTAAAGACTAAACACTAAACTAATTTACTAATCTAAAGGCACCAAACAGGCTTTTTAATTTTTATCCTTGTCGTTTTTCTGTCTGTTTTTTACTTTTTAATAAAGAACAAGCGGAGAAACGTCAAACCTTGTTGGAAGAAAAATCAAAATGAGTACAATCGTGGTCCAGCCCATAGAGAAAAGACTTACATAGAAAAACGGTAAGTATTTTTTTCTATGGTTCAGCCTTTGTTCAACTTTCACCAATTTCGGTGGATTAGCTGTGATTCAACGCTGGTTTAAGTATTGAATTTTTAATCTCACACCATTGGGCGCATTCACAAAGCTAGTGGCTACGTAGTCAAGGGATTCTGATTGTCTAAATCTAACTACAAAAGTAGTTGAAGTTTCCCCTCCGACGTAGTATAAAAATTTCGGCTAAAAAGTTAGTTTTCACTGATTTTGACGTTTCACAATCAGCTGTTGAAAAAATTTACATACCTATGACTTCATCTTCTTCCGAATCGCTCATATAATATATCTAATTTTTTTTATGTGTTTTTATTTAATTTAAAAATATTGTATAAAATTCTCAAAAATTTCTCAAATGTTTCCGATTTTGCGTTTGTTTGCTTTTGCACCTGTCATTAATATGACTGCTCAGGATTGACTAGCTTTGTAGTGAAGTTTTGCATTCACAAATCTAGTATATGCATTTGCAAAGTACTATTATGGAATACGATTTTTTCTTTTTGGGTGGTGTGGCAGTCGAGAAGTTTTGGATTGAAGAGTTCCGAAGATGGTAGACAGCATAGAGAAAAGACTTACCTAGAGAACTGACCGGTGCAATCAACTCGTCAACAGCGGTACCCTCAACTCAACGCTTGCCTCAGGAACAGCAACAAAGCCATCAGGTAATAATTTAAATACTATTATATACATAACTATATATACATAAATCTTTTTACATTTCAAAGGCAAAACAAGAAAATTTGAGTGGCACCAACTTTCGTGTGCTGCTGATTCATCTAAAGGGTGAGAATTACTTCCGGCACCGCAGCACATCATGACCAGTTATTTTGATAATATCGCCGAGTGTTTGTTAAACTTCATAAACGAGGATGATGTATATAAAGGACCTCTACCATTGTTTCACATTTTCGTTTCCACTGCAACAACTGGGTCTCGCAAACTGCTTACTACTTACTTGGATAAATGGTTTCAACTGTTACCATGTTTACAAGAGGTATTGAAGCGAGCTTGAAGCTCGCTTCGCCCCTTTGTATACCTGTGTTGAGTTGAAATGAGCTTCCGCTCCTGAAGCGGAGTCGAGTCGTAATTTGTGCTAAAAAACCTCAAAGCATATATAACATGGAGTGCTTGTTCAATTTCAAACTTGAAGCTTTTATAGGGGGCGCTAGTTTCACTAATTTCTCGAAGCAAAAGCGCGGAACTCGAATAAGAGTGCGTTATCCCCAGTGATTAGTGGTTATCCCTCTCCAGAATTTAATTGAAAATTTTAAAAATCGGTCTTTTTTTTAATTTTATATTGGATAAGAGCATTATTATTGCACATAATGTGTCAAAAAAATGTACATATATTTATTATTTATACATGTATATATATACATATATATATATATGTACATACACATATACATACACAGCTGTGGACAACTAATTGACTGACAGTACTGTTTAACCGCTTTTTTTTTAAATAAGCAGTTGCGTATGTAAAGTTGCCTGGCAGGCGCCAATGTCAACAGTTTTTTTTAGTTTTTAACTTAAAGAAATACATCAGTTTTAATAATCGGGATCAATAAACTTCCCAAAAGTAAACAACAATTTCCCATCTGAAATCTTAAAATTCATTGAACAAAACAAAAACATCCCTAAAATATCCATAGTCTATCAACACTAAATATGAAAACACATGCACACAGCTGTAAAAAAAAATAGAAATGGTGGTTGTTATCGATGACTTTTGTGTGGAAATGAGAAATTTTAATAATTAATTAAAATAGTTTAAACTTATTTCCTCAACCTAAAATTGTGAAATTAAGTGATATTAAGTGATTATCTATTATATAAAAATAGTTGGCTCTACTTTACTTTACAGACCACCAAATTTGTACACCAAACTATTTTTATATAATAGATAATCACTTAATATCACTTAATTTCACAATTTTAGGTTGAGGAAATAAGTTTAAACTAATTTAATTAATTATTAAAATTTCTCATTTCCACACAAAAGTCATCGATAACAACCACCATTTCTATTTTTTTTACAGCTGTGTGCATGTGTTTTCATATTTAGTGTTGATAGACTATGGATATTTTAGGGATGTTTTTGTTTTTTTCAATGAATTTTCAGATTTCAGATGGGAAATTGTTGTTTACTTTTGGGAAGTTTATTGATCCCGATAATTAAAACTGATGTATTTCTTTAAGTTAAAAACTAAAAAAAACTGTTGGCATTGGCGCCTGCCAGGCGACTTTACATACCCTAAGCCGAGCAACGAAGTTGCGTGAGCGGGACAGAGGCCCCAAAAAGGGAGTTAAAATCCTGAGAACCCGCGAAGCGGTCCAGGCAAGGTACTGTTTATTCAAAAAACTGTTGGCATTGGCGCCTGCCAGGCGACTTCACATCCTCTAAGCGGAGCAACGAGGTTGCGTGAGCGGGACAGAGGCCCCAAAAAGGGAGTTAAAATCCTGAGAACCCGCGAAGCGGGGCAGGCAAGGTACTGTTTATTCAAAAAACTGTTGATATTGGCGCCTGCCAGGCGACTTTACATACGCAACTGCTAATTAAAAAAAAAAGCGGTTAAACAGTACTGTCAGTCAATTAGTTGTCCACAGCTGTGTATGTATATGTGTATGTACATATATATATATGTACATATATACATGTATAAATAATAAATATATGTACATTTTTTTGACACATTATGTGCAATAATAATGCTCTTATCCAATATAAAATTAAAAAAAAGACCGATTTTTAAAATTTTCAAATTTTTTTTAATCGTATTTAGGGGGGTTTCCTCACCGTAATATTTTGAAGCTGTCCTATAGAAATGACCTCCTACCCATAAAAAAAAATTTCCCAAAAGGGGGTGGTCTGTAATATAAAGTCGCCCCGGAGGTGCCACCATCGCTACAGTGTCGCCACAGTCACTCCCCCCGCGTGGGTTTCATCTGGATGGTTGAAAATGCACGGATCGTTTTGAATTTTGCTGGTACGTGCGTTGAGGTGGATCCATGATTGAACCCCAAAGATGTGGTTGGATTTGTTGACTTGTTGATTGTTGACTGGATGCAGGTGAGTCTTCAGTGTATTCGCTGTCGGTTTTGCTTATGTAGCAAGGTTTAAGTCGGTCTATAGATACATGTTTTTCTTGATTATTAACAAGTATCTTATAGATTCTGTCCGAAGTTCGCTCGAGGATCTTGTAAGGACCTTGGTACGGTGGTTCAAGTGGCGCTTTGACATGATCGCACCGCAACCAAACATGTGAACAGGTGTTCAGATCTTTCAAGATGAACATTCTTGATTTGGTGTGATGAGCTGTCGAAGTTGGTCGAATTCCACTCATATACTCGCGGTGTTTTAATATGAATGTTGAAGAGTCTGGTAGTAGGTCCGATGACACGAAGAATTCACCAGGTATCCTCAAACACGTTCCATATAGCATTTCTGCTGGAGTGGATTGGATGTCTTCCTTGAATGATGTCCTCAAACCAAGTAAGACTGTTGGCAGTATGTCGATCCAAGGTTTTGGTGAGCACATTAAAGCTGCCTTCAATGTTCTCTGCATTCGCTCGACCATTCCGTTGGATTGTGGATGGTATGGTGTTGTTCGTGTTTTCTTGCTTCCAACGAGATTGGTAAGAGCTTGAAAGAGAGCTGACTCGAACTGTGATCCTTGATCCGTTGTTATAGTTACAGAAGAACCATAGTGAGCAATCCAGTGGGTGAATAAATTCGTTGCGACAGTATCTGCGGTCATGTCCTTGATGGGAACCGCTACTGGCCACCTCGAAAAACGGTCTATCATGGTGAGGCAGTACTGGAACTCTTGTACCATTGGGAGAAAAATTATATAGATGTGAAGATGGTTGAATCTGGAGTCTGGAACAACGATGTGGTCAGGTTGAACTTTGTTGTGACGATGTACTTTAGATCTCTGACATGCTATGCATTCTCGAGACCATTGTAATGCATCTTTTCGTATTCCAGGCCAAATAAATTTTTCTCTCAGCAGACGTGATGTTGTTCTTCCACTGGGATGGGCGGTGTTGTGGATGATTTCGAACGCTGTTCTTCGAAGTGACAGAGGGATGTATGGTCTGACTATGCCAGTAGAAATGTCGCAGTATATTTTGACGTCTGGTTCTGCTTGCAGTTCATGGAGATGTAGAGTTGATGAACTTGTAACTAGATCACGAAGATGTTCGTCGTTGCGTTGTTCGTCTCTAATTGTTTGTGGAGAAAGTATTGTTGGCATGTTGATAGTGTTGATCCGAGACAAAGCGTCTGCAACTACGTTGTCTTCACCCTTTACGTAGACTGTTGTGCTATTTTTGTCTTTTGATTCGAGAAGCACGATTCTCGAAAGGGGTCTTACCTTTTATCAGTGTTACCTTTTATCAGTGTTAAGTTTTGTCTTTCAAAAAAAAACAATATTTATTTTCTTACTTTATTTTTAGTTTAATTTATTATTAAGTTTACTTAACTAAAGATTAATTACATCGAGATATTTTTAATTTAAATAACAAAAAAACGAATAAAGAAATTGAAACAAGATTCAGAGAAGAACTGGAAAAGATCTCTTTACGTCAAACGCCCGAAACAGAGTGTCGCATAGAGTGTCGCATTCATGGCTCGTCACCCGACACGACGAAAAAGGAAAAGTATATATCAGCACAAGTGTCTGTGTTTAGTTGAATTTTAGAGATCAATGCACGTTTAATTGGTTTTGAAAGGGAGTGCATTGATTGTTGGATATAAACAATGGAAAATGATGATCTGGAAATTTTGGGTTTTGTTTCAATGAAGCAGGCAATGAAATTGGAGAAGTTTAATGGATTGGGAAAGTGAATGGGTTTAAGTGGAGCGATCGTTGATCGCGTTGTTGACAACTTTAGAGTTGAATGTAATTAAAAAGAAATGATGATATGGAATTTTAAGTGGGTCGGATATTGGTCAATCAAAAAGAAAATGATGACTGAGGGAATTTGAAGTGGCAGTGGATTGAATTGGAATGGGATAAGGGAAGATGATAAGAGAATGTTGTGAAGTATACGCACTTTACAACACCTCCCCCCTTAAGAACGAAACTTGTACCTTGGAGTGGTGCGAGTTTCGGCTTTGTTGTGAGAAGATGGAATTGGGAGTGAACGAAATAGATTTGATGAGGCTAGGCGAGGTTTTGGTATTGGTATTGGTTCAGTTTCTAATGATGCTACTGAGATTGAATCAACTTTTATTTCTGGCAGTGGTAATGATTCTGTTTGTTTTTTATTATGTAAAGAGTTCTTTCTCATATTCCGCATCAGCAATATTATTATAACTATGAATATGGTGAAAAGCATTAAAAGAAAAAACACGATTGTATTGTTTTTATTTTTACTATCGGTATTCGAATATACAAACTGAGAATTTTGTAACTTGTCTATATTCTTACTGATAGAATTAAGGTCATCAATCTGATTATGTATATTAAAAGACTTTGTAGCATAACTGGGAATTTTCTCAAATTGAGGTGGTGTTATATTAAATGAAAGATAAGGACTTGATGAAATAAAGATAAGATTAGTTTTTGTTTCGAAATTTGTTTTGGAGCTTAAGGATTGATATCTTGTATTTGCGATACAGTTTGGTTGTATTTTTAAAATACCAGTTCCATTTATGTTTATTTGAGAGTTAAGATTTTGGCATTTAATCATAAGATTTTCTGGATTTGGGGAAACGAAAATCCAAGAATTGGAGTCTGCTAGCTGTAGGAAAATCGGGTGATATATTTGCATTAACTGAATGTTGCAATTACTGATTTCACTTGGAAGAATGGAAAGTAAATTTAGTTCGCAGGCACTGCTTGAAGATGTGAAAAGGATTGGTGCATTTCTTTCGCAAAGATAATTACTTTTTGTTGTTGTTTGACATTTGTCTAAGTCATGTTTATCATAGAGAAAATACGATTGCTTTTCTGAGTCTACGATAAGAAAAGGTTTTTCGGGTATTATAATTGCATAGGTTTTGTTTTCGATGAGATTGGGTATACTAGTCATTTTATAAACGTTATAGTTTTTGGAAGAAGTAAGAGGAATTTTTAATACAAAATTAATTTGGTTATCAATGTAGTAAACATGAGTTTCTAAGAGATTAAAAAGTGTGTCTATATATTGCTCTTGTAAAGGAAGTGGTAAGCGATTTTCTTCTGGAAGGAGTAATTGTATCTTTTTAATTTCTTCGGTGAGTTTAGAAGGATCAATAAGATATGGGTGAAGTTTTCCATGGGCTGCGGAGTAAATAGCGTCAAGGAGGTGATCTTTGGTTGTATAGTAGTATTCTGATAGAGAGTTGAACATCGTAAAAAGTTCGTTTAGGTGAAGAAAAGATTTATTTATTATGTTGTTACTATTTGTGTTTTTGCTTATTTGATTAATGATTTTACTGGTTTCTTCAATTTTTTCTTCTATTTTTATAATTTGGTCGTTTGTAAGGTTTAATTGATGGATGATATTTTTTGATATTGAAATTTGTTTTTCGTTTAATTGGGATTCATAATGTTGTTGTTGGTTGAGTTTATTTATGTGACGAGAGAAAGTTTGTGCATCCTCTTCGTCGAGGGTGCCAAATAATTGCTTTGATATAGAACCAATAACATTTATTAATCATCTCTTTTTTATTCGAGGTTTAATGGTGGTTCCTAAGTATTTGTTTATAATTTGGTCCTGTGATTTAATTCGATCAAGGACTAACGAAGAAAGGGTAGGAAGGGATTCACATTGTAATAAGTGTTCGTTAGAAGAAAGAAGTTGTTTACAAGAGGATAAAATTTTTTCATAGGTCAGTAAAATAGAATTGTATTGAAGGTTGAGATCGGTAAGGTTAGTATATATGAGTAAGTTCCAATGGTTAGAGAAAAGCTTAAGGTTACCAGCGTGTTCATAGTATATTCCCGTCTTGTTTTTCAAGTCGACGATTTCATATGGTTGGTTGTGGTTGATCATCATTGGGTTGCTCAAGATTATTTTAAAGATGAGGATTACAATTATAGGTTTCTCCATTTCTGGAAAGAATATTAAGATTGCAGATTTTAATTAACTTGAAAAAATTTTTAGTCTATTGTTGTGGACTTTAACTATTTTATTTTTAATTTTAATGTCGGAGTTTACTCCTGACTTGGATAAGATTTCGTAAGGTCCTGACCAAAGAGGAAGAAGCTTTTTGTTTTTATTTTTTGGGTTACTTTCATTTTTGAGTAGAATAAGCGTTCCTATCTGAAAGTCTCCAGGATTTTGTTTTTTTATCATACTGAAGTTTTGAAGATTCCTTACTCTTCAGAAGTTTGTCTCTAGCGATTTGATGACAATGTTGAAGCCTTGATTTAAGTTCGTTGGCATACAAATCGTAATTGTAACAGATTTCTGGATTTTTTGTTACACTAGAAGGAAGTTCAATTTGCCTACCGTACATAAGTTCGAATGGTGTGTACGATGTTGAAGTGTTAGGAGTCGTATTATGTACGAAAACGGCATATTTAATCCAGCTATCCCAATCATCTTGAGATTTATTGATAAAACAACGGAGATATTCCACAAAGTTTCTGTGACTTCTTTCGCAAGAGCCATTTGATTGAGGTCGGTATGCAGTAGTTTGGAGTTTATTAATTTTAAGAAGTTTGCATACATTTTTAAATATATCGCTAAGGAAATTTTGGCCTCGGTCTGACAACACGTATTTGGGTGTGCCATATCGAAATATTATTTCTTTGACGAATGCTTCGGCGATTGTATTTGCCTCTTGATTTGGTAAAGGAATTGCATCAGTGTATTTTGTAAGATCATCAATGAATGTTAAAAGATATTTATTATTATTATTAGTTATAGGATAGGGACCAACGATATCGATAGAAATTTTTTCGAAGGGGTATTTGGAAGTTGAAGCTATAATCATAGGTTCCATGGTGTATTTTGTTACTTTGTTTTTCTGATACAGTTCGCAATTTTTAATGTAGTTTTTATATCCTGAAACATATTTTTCCAACTATGATATAATTTTATACATTTAAAAGTTCTGTTGACACCACAGTGTCCTCCAGTGGGATTTAGATGGAATTCCTTAAGAATAGTTTTGATTTCATTTTCTGACAGATCTGGTTTTGATGAAGGAATATTCGAAGAATTAGTAGTAATGAATAAAGGCGTTGAACAAGAATTAGGATTTTTATTTTTATTCGAAGATTTGGAACAATTAGGAATTGGTTTTGAACAAGAATTAGAATTTGTATTTTTATTTGAAGATTTTGTACAAGAATTAGAAATTGATTTTGAACAAGAATTAGAAGTTGTAGATGTAGAAGATGAACTTGCATTTGTTTGTGATGAAATAGAATTTGAAGATGTAGAAAAAGAATTAGTATTTTCAGACGATGTAGGAGACGATATAGTAGATGGGTTAGAAGATGAGTTAGGAGATGTTTCAGAAGACGAATTTTGACAAGAATTAGAAAAGGGTTTTGTATCTGAACGAAGAGTCATTTTTGCAATTCTGCTTAGGCAATCAGCATTTGTGTTTAGTTCACCTTTTTTGTGAATGATTTCATATTCAAACTCTTCGAGCTGTAGGCGATATCTCATCATTCTTGAATTAATGTCTTTACAATTGTGGATATAAACTAGAGGTTTATGATCCGTGTAAAGTTGAAATTTTCTTCCATACAGATATGGTCGGAAATGTTTGACTGACCAAACGATAGCCAAAAGTTCCTTATCTGAATAATTCTTTTCATTTTTATTAAGAGTCCGGGATGCATAGGAGATAGGAAGGTCATTACCAATTTCACCTTGTGAAAGGACACTACCAATAGCAAAGTCGCTAGCATCCGTTGTAAGAATGAAGTTTTTGGTGAAATCGGGATATTGGAGGAGGGGTGGATTAATAAGTTTTTCTTTTAATCCATGAAAAGAGTTTGAACAAAGAGGAGTCTAGTCGAAGCGAACATCCTTACGTAAAAGATTAGTAAGAGGTTTAGAAATCTTTATGAAGCGCCGATAATAACCTGCAAGACCCAGAAAGCTTTTTATTTCTTTTGCGTTCTTGGGTTGTGCCAAATTTTGTACACATTCGATTTTTTGTGGATCAGGTTTAATACCGGATTCGTTTATGACATGTCCCAAATAAGTGAGCTCAGTTCGCAAGAATTGGCATTTATCGGGTTGCAATTTTAGATTATACATTTTAAGACGTTCAAAGATTTCTCTTAATTTTGAATTGTGTTCTTCTAGAGTCTTACCATATATCACAATGTCGTCCATATAAACGAAGGTTTTTATACCTTGAAGTCCAGTCAAAACATTATTCATTAACCTTTGGAAGGTGGCTGGAGCACCTTTTAATCCATAAGGCATTCTAATGAATTCGTAATGACCAAAAGGTGAAGTGGAAGCGGTCTTTTCTTTATCTTCCGGGCGAACTTCGATTTGATGGAAGCCACTGGCTAGATCTAAGGTTGAAAAGAACTTTGAACTCCCTAACTGATCCAGAATATCAGTTATATTAGGTAACGGAAATGCGTCTCCGACAGTTTTGTCGTTGAGTTTGCGAAAATCGACGACGATTCTCCATTTCTTGTTACCATCTTTATCAGGTTTTTTTGGAACGACAATGAGTGGGAAATTCCACGGACTATTCGATGGTTGGATAATATTATCGTCCATAATCTCATGTATTTGTTCATTCACTTCTTGTCGCTGTGCTTCCGGTAACCTGTAGGGTTTTATATATGTAGGTGTAGCATCTTGAGTTATGATAGGATGTTGTACAGAAGAGGTATGGGTTAATTTATCTCCTTTTATGAAAAATAAGTCACTGTACAAGCAGCATAAATCTAAAATTGAGTCCTTTTCATTTTTAGTCATGTGGTCGGTCACGACTAGTTCTTGTATATTTTTAATTCTGTCATAAGAAGCAGGATAGTGTTGAATTTGAAAAACATTGTAATTTGAGATTTCGTCAAATACTATATCATTAATATTAAACTCAATGGGGGATTCAGAGGAATTTACGACAGATATGTAAGAAATAGAACTATTGGCAGGAGTAATGCTATTTCCAATATATAATCCATTGGGAAATTGTTGGGAGAGGCATATACTGTCCACATTAATTTCCTTGAGGATTGGGACAATGATTTCGGATCTAGAAGGAATATTAACTAGATTAGAAGGGATAAGATCATAGTCGATTAGATAGTTTTTCCATGAGAAGGTAAGTATTTTTTTGCCATAATTTATCTGAGCTTTATGGTCATCCAAGTAATTGTTACCTATTATTCCATCGGTACTGATGGGAAAATTTCTATCTACTACATGGAAAGGGTAAGAAATTGTAACGTTTTTAGGGAGATTAATAAGTAGTTGTATAACTCCTTTGGTACGGATAACGGAATCATTTATACCAGATAGGGAATGAATTATACTAGAGTCGATGGATAGTTCTGGTTTAATTTTATCTATTTTAATCAGACAAATTTCACTACCGCCATCGATTAAAAATTTTGAGGGTTTAGGATTTAGCAAGGTTTCTGATAAAAGTTTAATGGAATCTACTCTACTTACATATATTATTTTTTAAATTTATGTGTAGGATGTGGCGAGAGGAGATTAGGTTTGGGTCCGAAGCCTGCCACTGGTTTCGGCCTCTGAACGGTTTTCCGAATGTTTGTTTACAGTTGAGGTGAAATTAGAATTAGTATTATTTGTTTTATTATTATTATATTCTCTTTTTCGACATTCATTTATATGATGTCCGAGGTTCTTACAGTAACTACAAGTAATGGTTACTTTCTTAACCTCACTTTTAAAAGAAGGAAGCTGTTCCTTATTTTTCTTTAAATAACATTGGTCGATGATATGTCCGGTTTTTTTACAAAAATTGCAATAGGTAGGATTTCTGGGTTTGGGTTGTGATGGGTTATAGGAGGTTTGGTTATTGTATGAGAAACCACTTTTCTTTTCTAATACGGCAGCTTCTATAGCTTCCTTCAGAGTAGTGAATCTGGAAGCTTTGATGATGAGGCTTATTTTAGGATTTAGGCCTCTCTCAAATTCTTTTAGAGCAGTTTTACTGTTGAGATTGAGAATAACGCTAGAACTTTCTGACCTTTCGCTAGCTATGCAAGCATCGTTCAGATTTGCTAACGTTTGTTCTAATCTATTGGAGTAAGAACGCACTGTCTCATTTGTTCTTTGTTTAATATGTATTAGTTCCAACTGGAGTTGGGACAGAGATTTTGTTTTCAAGAATTGTTGGACTAGTTTTTCTTTAAGGGATTCCCGGGTGGTGAATTCAGTATATTTTACTATATTGTAAGCTGGGCCAGTTAGTTTAGTTTTAATAATTAGGAGAAGGATAGGGATTTCAGCAGCGGTGATATCTTCGGATATCAAATCGCATTCATTTAAGAATTTATGGAGATTTGCTCTATTCCCATCAAATTCGGGGATTAATTTTAGAGCGAAAGAACGGTCAAGTTTTGGAGCCATTTCGGTTTCGATTTCAAGAATGGAATTAGTAGAATCGGAGGAAGAGGAATCTTTTTACGGTACTGGACTCTGAATCTTCGGAGTCGTATATTTCAATACTCTTAATTTCGGACATAAACTGGTATTATTTACATTAATATTTTAATATTCAAGAAAAATTTTATTCTAATTTGTTTTATGATACTAAATAATATTAATAAAAGTAAGTAATAATAAAAGGGTAAAAGCAATAAATAATATATATATATTTTTTTATTTTTTTTTTAAATACAATTTTTTTCTTGCCTTTTTTTTTAATGAATCAGATACTATGATGATGGTTGGCTAAAGATGTTGTAAGCATGTTGTAAAGATGTTGTAAAGATGTTGTAAGTTAAAGATGAACGATGTTAAAGATGTATTGTCTTTTGCTTTCACATTAATGTATATCAGTTTCTTTTTGTTTGAGTTTTTGTTTTCTCTTTTTTTTTTTTTGGTTTTCACTTTAATGGAATTGAGTAGGTTTCACTTGTTTTTTTTTGTCTCAAATTTTTTTTTTTTTTTTTTTTTAAATAAATGTAGGTATGCAGAGATTTCTTGTGGATATTTTTTTTAATTTTTTTTTTCAAATTTTGTTGTTCATTGAATTGTTTTTTTTGTTTTTTTTTTTCACTGTTTGAATTGTTTTTTATCATTTATACCAGATAGGGAATGAATTATACTAGAGTCGATGGATAGTTCTGGTTTAATTTTATCTATTTTAATCAGACAAGTTTAGGATTTAGCAAGGTTTCTGATAAAAGTTTAATGGAATCTACTCTACTTACATATATTATTTTTTAAATTTATGTGTAGGATGTGGCGAGAGGAGATTAGGTTTGGGTCCGAAGCCTGCCACTGGTTTCGGCCTCTGAACGGTTTTCCGAATGTTTGTTTACAGTTGAGGTGGAATTAGAATTAGTATTATTTGTTTTATTATTATTATATTCTCTTTTTCGACATTCATTTATATGATGTCCGAGGTTCTTACAGTAACTACAAGTAATGGTTACTTTCTTAACCTCACTTTTAAAAGAAGGAAGCTGTTCCTTATTTTTCTTCAAATAACATTGGTCGATGATATGTCCGGTTTTTTTACAAAAATTGCAATAGGTAGGATTTCTGGGTTTGGGTTGTGATGGGTTATAGGAAGTTTGGTTATTGTATGAGAAACCACTTTTCTCTTCTAATATGGCAGCTTCTATAGCTTCCGTCAGAATAACGCTAGAACTTTCTGACCTTTCGCTAGCTATGCAAGCATCGTTCAGATTTGCTAACGTTTGTTCTAATCTATTGGAGTAAGAACGCACTGTCTCATTTGTTCTTTGTTTAATATGTATTAGTTCCAACTGGAGTTGGGACAGAGATTTTGTTTCCAAGAATTGTTGGACTAGTTTTTCTTTAAGGGATTCCCAGGTGGTGAATTCAGTATATTTTACTATATTGTAAGCTGGGCCAGTTAGTTTAGTTTTAATAATTAGGAGAAGGATAGGGATTTCAGCAGCGGTGATATCTTCGGATATCAAATCGCATGCATTTAAGAATTTATGGAGATTTGCTCTATTCCCATCAAATTCGGGGATTAATTTTAGAGCGAAAGAACGGTCAAGTTTTGGAGCCATTTCGGTTTCGATTTCAAGAATGGAATTAGTAGAATCGGAGGAAGAGGAATCTTTTTACGGTACTGGACTCTGAATCTTCGGAGTCGTATATTTCAATACTCTTAATTTCGGACATAAACTGGTATTATTTACATTAATATTTTAATATTCAAGAAAAATTTTATTCTAATTTGTTTTATGATACTAAATAATATTAATAAAAGTAAGTAATAATAAAAGGGTAAAAGCAATAAATAATATATATATATATTTTTTATTTTTTTTTAAATACAATTTTTTGTTGTTCACTGTTTGAATTGTTTTATTTTTTTTTTTAAGTTTGAGAGGCACTTTTTACTTTACACAAAACACTTTTTAGGCAAACCCCACATGTGACACCAATTTTTGTTGTGCTATTTTTGTCTTTTGATTCGAGAAGCACTGTTGTGTAGTGGAATCGTTTCGTTGAACAAGAAGGGGATCCCGAAGGATAATTCTTTAGAGCTGAATCCCGAAGGATATCGATTATAAAAGAGGGATGGGAAGAGGAACGGAATTTTCATCATTTACAAAAGGCTTGATGATAGCCAGTAAGGTAAAACGGCATCGAGGCCGAAAAGGTATATTATTTCATACTTACTTCAAGATGCTGGTAATTTTCCTCTTTTTTGATTTATTGAAAACAGCGGTTTTTGTATGTATTTCATATTATTCGAATTCTTGTTCCAAGCCCTGGTACTTTTTTAATAATGTAATTCTTTTTTAATACTGCCTTTTTTACAAAATTTACCAACTATTTATACCTAAAATTTACCTTACGTTGGTAACTTAAAACTATGTCATTAAAATTTACGAAATATTTTAATTCCAATTATTTCATAATGAGAACAATTTACCCTACATGAAAATATGACACACATTTTTATTTTCCTTATTATTATTTATCGTCAGCATTAAATGCATTTCCAAAGTTCACTCCAGTTCATTAGTTGACCGCAATCTTTTTGTTGTCCAATTCTGATGACGCTTCAGTATACGATTTAACTGTATCGTCAATCAGGTAATGGTTTTTTTGGTTTGCGTCATGCACTAAACAATCGAATGTTTGTTTACTATTCAATGCTCTGGTGCTGACATTGGCCTTGAAAATGGAGTGAATTATTTTAGGTAGATCATGATTCACACAACACGTCCCCCCTTTGAAAAATTTCATTTTTTGATTTGAAGATTCAAAAAATGCTGAGACTTCATCCTAAACAGATGGTTCATAAAATTTGGAAAATGTGTGTCTAAGTTTGTTTTGTATTTAGGGTTTGGAAATTGTTCTGATAATTCAATTATTGAAGTTATGAGAAAAACTAAAATTATCCAATTATATTTACATACACTGTTAACTTATCAGATGTTTTACTACTCTTATTTATTTTTGCTTTATTTTACATAGGTTTTTTTTTTATTATATACGTGTGCATGTATCTATAAAATTATAAATATATTAAGTCTTATGTTTATTTTATGATAATTATGTATCTATAAATAAATTAGGTTTTTACTCCATAGGCAGTGGTAAATTTCCTTCCTTCTAGGTTTATTTTGATTACTTCTTTCGGATATGTATTTGCTCTTTGTTGTTGATGTTGAGTACGGGGTGACGGCCGTATATGTAGAAAAAAAATGTGTGTTGAAGAATTGCTGAATGTTTAATTATCCTTTAGAATATGTATGCTTAATTTTTTTTTTCAATACAATATTTTATAAATTTAAAAATTATGTAGATTAGATCTTTATAAGGTCCTCAATGTTTAATAAAATAACTAAAGTTTAAAAATGAATAGTCTTATTAATTATTACACTTAGCTTTACAATTTTTTATTTGATTGTGTTTCTTTATTTTTAATTACTATTAATTAAATTATTGAATTTCTTACTACTAAAAACAAAATTCATTGTAAAGTATTCCATATATTTTTTTTTTGAAAACATCATTTGTTTATTTTATTTGTACACATACAACTCGATTTTTTTTTTTTTTTTTAAACTTAAAATTTCATATTCTCTATATATTATGGGCTTGTTTTTTTTTTTTTTTTTTTGTTTTTTAATTTTCAACACGAATTGTGTTACATTATTATTCTCTTTTTGTATTTACTTTATTAATTGTATTTATGCGTTCAATTTGTATTTTTGTTATTTTAGTCTTATGTTCTAAAGTACGAACGCTTATTTCATAGGTCATAGGTGTTACGTGTTTAAGTAATTTTATGTACATACATATGTGTCTGAATGTGAATTTTGTTTTTGTGTTTGGGGTCTTAAACCCTTTCTTATTTGTTTGTGTAATTAGATGTGTGGATATTTTCCCTCTTGTCATGAATTATTTTTTTTTTTTTTTATATGGGGATCTTTTTTTTTTTTTTTTTGATGTGGGGATGATTTTCTCTTCTCATATAATTTTTTTTTTCTTTTAATTCTTTTATTTTTCTAAATATGGGTATATTTTCCCCTTTTCATATACTATTTAAAAAAAATTTTTTTTTCATATAGGTATGGGAATTTTTTCCTCTTTTCATATAATTTTTTTTTTTTTTTATTATTTTTTTTTTTTAAATATGGGAATTTTTCCTCTCTTCATATAGGTACTATTTTTATTTTATTACTTTTTTTTTTTTTTTAATGTGGGTAGGATGACGGTATGTAGCGTAAATGCGGGTATCTTCTTAGCTCGCTGAATAGAGTGGTCCTGAATGCCTCTATTTCTGGGACAGATGATGTTAGTTTCTTTTCATACGCCAGGTAGTTCGTTACCATGCACACGATTGTCCCGTCATCAAACCCAATTAAATTTTCCGGAATCTTTACGTTTTTTGTTTCGTATGTTGGTGCCTCCGTCTGTCCATTCCTTGCTTGCCATTCCTTTAGCATGTATTGTTTAACCTTCTCAAGGGCTTCATTTCCCGATATTCCCATTGTGTTGTAATGTTTTATAGTTTTTTGTTCGTTATTTACAACGATTAGGATCCAGTGTAGACCTACTATTTCGATTGGTATTAGAAGTAGTTTAAAGTCAAATACGTTGTTGTGTTGGTGAAACTGCTTTATTTTGTCGTCTTCCTTCTCTTTTAAAATGCTATTTGCGATGGACTGCAGATTCAGAAAGGAGATCACTTCGGTTTACATGTTTTCTGATTTTGCTAGGTTGTAGAGGTAATGGTGCATTTGAATGGAGTTCACTTGTTTTGAGGACATTGTTGTTGTTGTCGTTGTTGTCGTTTTTCTATAAAGGATTACGATTATTAATATAATTGTAAATTTCTTGGACGTCGTAAGGATTTTCGTGATAGTTTTGTTTCTTTATTAGGAGGTAATGTGGGTACCTGAGGCGTACTGGGGTTTATAAGGTTTTGTTGATTTGTTCTTGTTTTTGATAAAGAAGAGGGGGTTGGTTTTGATGAATCTTTTGGTAAAGGAGGGGGTATGGGTATTGATATTTCTTTTGGTAATGGAGGGGGTATGGGTATTGGTGGTGATATTGTTGGGGGTATTGTGGAGTGTATTGTTTGATGGATTATGGGATTCTGAATTCTAGGTGAAGCTTTTTCGTAATTGTGTTGCGCCAAGCCGTTTGCCCTGTTGCATAGACGTTTTAGCGCCATCCCCATGATGCACACGCACAGTATGGCTATCGTGCTGACTGAAATTGAGGATATCGATGATATTTTGTGTTGTGTCTTTTCCTTCTGCATTGCCTCAAATTCCAGTGCGTTTTTTTTCCAAATCTGCCATTGCATATGAATTTTCCTTAATGATGTTGTTTGCCTTTCAAAATTAGCACGGTACCGTTAGTTGTATTCCTTTTATTGAGAAAATCAACCATTGAGTCTCTCAGCGACAGATAAGGTATTTTAAGTTTCGGTTGGTCAATTTTTAATTCGATATTGTCCGTTTCTTCGAAGTACATGTGTTGGTTCCCGATTTGGAACATACAAGGCTGCATTAGTGAAATAATACCTGTCCCATTCAAAGTTGAGCCATTCTCCTGAACAATGTATTTCTATCCTGGTTGGTTTGGGGAAGGAATATAACAATGCGTTTTTTTGAGTAAGTTTTACCATGTAATTTTGTTCAAATGGTTGAAACAAATAGTTACATACATTATCTTCATTGTATGGGTTAAATACTAGCGATATTGAGCAAGTGTGTGTATGTGTTCCTTTTATTATGGGTGAGTTAAATGGTCCAACATACTAAGTATTTTCTAGTTCTATTGTTACTTTTTGAAGTATATCATACTCTCTCCTTTTCATTGGTACAAATTCTTTGGTCCGTGTGTTCTTTGCCAGAAAATCTTCTTGTATGTTAAGGATGGTTGGGATTTTGTTCTGATTTAGTATTGGAAAAAGGTGGATTTGTTCTAGCTCAAACGGTTCTAGGTTGAAAATCGGAAGTATTATTTGGATAACTAGTACTCCATTCATGGGGTATGTTTTTATCGTTAATGCTTTAGTCAAGATGTTTACAAGCGTTTCACTATTCTGGATTGTGGGGCTTGGACATGCCTTCATATATGTTTTCAGTAGCTGCGAAGGTGTCAATAGGAGTGGGTGTAACTGGTTTTGCCTTAAAGAGCTTATTACATCCAACATAGTTTGCTGTCTTCTTTGTACTTCCATGATTTGCAATGTAAGTGTGGTCAAAATTCCTTGCAGTTTTTGATTATTGTTAATTTCATTATCTGCTTTTAATAAGAGATGTATGGTTTCCGTAATGTTTTTCTGATTACTTTCCAATGTAATAAGTGGTTTTTGTAAGTTTTCCAATGATGACTTCATTACTGTAATTTTTTTTTTTTTTTTGTAATTCATTTAAAGCTTTCTCATCATTTCCCAATTCATCAATTTTACTATATAACCGATTTCCATCCTGGTTATCCATCACACCGAATAGGTAATGTAACCCATTCCCTATTCCATCAAATAATGATCTTCTAGAACGATGTTTGTTTAATAACTCCTGTATGGTATCTGTGTGCTGCTGGACCGTTGCAATAAGGTGACGTACTGTCGCAGTTTGGCTTTCGCAAATGTCGTTCTTTCTATATGTTTTGCAAACTGTTGACCAAGACTCTTCTGCTTGGGTAATTACGGAAGTGTACGTTTCTATATCTTTTGTCTGGATTTCTGTCATAATGTTCCAAGTGTCATGAACATGATATAATATAGTTTTCCCTATTTTTTCGAAAACTACCCCTGTGTTGTTAAGTTCCTGTATACAATATGTTGTTAGTATTGCGGTCACCAATTTCATTAAAATGGAGGTTTTAAAGACCAAAAGTATGTTTAATTGTAACATGTCTAATCATAGAGAGGGAGAGAAAAAAAAAAAATTTGAATGCTTATTATCATTTGAAAAACCTATATCGTACGTTCTAGTGTCTTCAGAATCATAGTAATGCTTTAGACGTGTATCGTTACGTGTTTCTTTCTTATAAGAATCACGCTGTTTGTTGGACTGATAATTTTTACTATTGTGTATGGACCTGTCCATATTTCGGACAATTTGTGTTGTCTGTTTTCATTTTTAATCAACACCTTATCTCCAAGGTGGAAAGCTTTAAATTTTACCCCTTGATCATAATAATTTTTTGAGTTCCTTTTACTGTTTATCAAGTTTTTCCTAGCTATGGCATATGTTTTTTGGAGTTTATGCCTTAAAACAAAATAATAATTTTCGTGGTCATAGATTGGTTCTGGTTCTCGTTTTAAATTAGTTGGTATATCTGCAGTGAAACCAAAAAGACAGTCCATTGGAGTGAATTTTGTTCCTTCGTGAACACTATTGTTGTAAACGAATGCCGCCGTTCTTAGGTACTGGTCCCAGGATCTTGGATTTTTGTCACAAATAGTTCGTAAATATTCTACTAATGGCCTATGGGCTCTTTCTAGGGCACCGTTTGATTGAGGGTGATATGCCGGGGTCTGAAGTTTTTCTACTTTTAAGAGTTTGCATACCTGTTTGAATACTTACTTAAGAAGTTTGTTCCCTGATCCGTTACCAACTGCTTGGGTATCCTATACCTGGTAATTATTTGTTCATAAAATATGTGTGCAATTGTTTCTGCCTCTTGATTCGGTATCGCATAAAAGTCTACATATTTTGTGAGATTATCTTGAAAAGTTAAAATGTACTTGTTTCCTATGTGAGAATCTTGTAATGGACCTACTATGTCTAAATATACTTTGTCGAATGGGGTATGGGAAGTATCCGTTATCACCATTGGCATTTTTGCCTCTGGGCTGGATTTCATTTTCTGACATTTTGGGCATCGTCTTATATACTTCGAAATGTCCCTGAACATATTAGGCCATTTCTAGTTCCTTCTAATGCGTTTATAAGTATTTATAACACCCTGATGACCACCGAATGGAGAGTCATGATAGTCCTTAAGAATGGTTTGTATTTCGTCTGCGTCAGGAGTCTTTCTCTGTACGTCTTTTCGATTACTGGTTTGGGTCACACTTTGTTGTTGGGTTTCTTCGTTTCTAGGTGTTTCTGAGTCCGTATATTTGCTGTCACTAACTTTTCCCTTGTCTTTGTTTTCGTCATTGTTCTGTTTAGCGCGTTGTGCTCTGGTCAATGCTAAACACGTGATATTTTTTAACGACGTATTAGGTTGGTTGTTAACTTGTATTTTTTCACCTTCTGTTCCATCTGTAGGGATCCTACTTAGTGCATCCGCATTATTGTTCTTTTTCCCTGGTTTATATTTCAGTATACAGTCGTACTCAGATAGTTTATGATGAAATCTGATAAGTATTGACGTTGGACCTCTTGTTCTAAAATTACCTGTTAATGGTTCGTGGTCTGTGTATACAGTAAATTGTCGACCTAATAAATAACATCTATAGTTCTTTGTGGCCCATACTATCGCTAGCATTTCCTGCGTTCAGCTTTGTTTAGTGTACGACTAGCATACGCAATTGGTTTGTCTTTTCCTATCTTTCCTTGAGATATTCCTATTGCTTCGTCACTGGCGTCTGTCGTTAATATAAATGGTTTGCTAAAGTCGGGATAAATCAAAGGATACTATAAGATCTTTTATTTGCTGTAAAGCTTCCTGACACTTATCGGTCCATTTGAATTTGACGTCTTTTCGTGTTAAATTAGTAATTGGTCGGGCTATCTTTGAAAACTGGGGTATACATTTGCGGTAATAATTTGCCAGTCCTAAAAATAATTGTGTCTGTTTGAGAGTTCTAGGAACATGAAAATTTTGTACACAACTAGTTTTTCCGGGATCGGGATGTGCTCCCTCTGCGGAACACTTATGTCCTAAATACACAACTTCGCGACGGAGAAACTGACATTTTTCTACGTTTAGTTTCAAATTGTGTTCCCGCAGCCTATCAAAAATTAATTGTAGCTTCCTGTAGTGATCCTTTATATTCTTACCATGTAGACCCGTTAAGATATAGTTCATGAGCCGTTGGAAAGTTGCCGGGGCTCCCTTGAGTCCAAATGGCATACGTTTAAACTCATAGTGTCCATAAGCCGTACTGAAAGCAGTTTTTTCCCTGTCTTTTGGATCAACGAGAACCTGGTGGTACCATTGAATAAGAAGTACAGGAAGAGGCATATCGAGAAAAAAGTGAAGTAGTTTTCATAATTGTGTGAGTTACACAAACACAAATGCATTGGCACAGGGTTGGAGTGAAGGTAGACGGCTATTTGCTGGGGCGCCGAAAGGAATATTTTGCTAAATTTTTTTTGGGTGGTTTAGTTAAAATATGTGTAGCTAGAAGTACTGGAATATGATTTTCATTTTCTCAGAAGTACTTATTCACATACAAAGGAGCATAGCTATTACTGTAAGCCTTAAAAGAAAAAAAAAAACTTTTTTAATTTGGTTAAATTTATTCGATCAAATAAATAATTGAATGAGTTTTTTTTGATTTATTTCTGGCTGGATTATAATATCGAATAAAGTACACTTGAAGTAATAAAATTAAACTTACCTCTTACAGGAACCTGAAAATTTTAAATGGATAAATGAAAATATAGTTTTTAGTTTTATGTATAATTTTAATGAAAAAAAAAAACTATCACAGATATTTTCCTTAGTCAAATGCATAATTTGAAATCACAATTTATTTAATACATAGATAGTTACATTCCTCTGAAGTGAACTGTTGTTGTCAATTTAGTTCTAAGTTCAACTCAAGAATTTTCATCCACTTTGGTGCTTTCCATTCATCTTTCGGAAATCTTGAAAATTATTAAAGTAGTAGAGCTTTTTTTACTTAATTAAAATCATCACAACTGGACACAAATACTTCTTGACGAAGATACAAAACCGACACGATAGACATGGACAATCGCAGAAATATTGAAAATACGTAGTATATTTCCAAAACTAAACCGCGGAAAAATAATTGCACTACGGGCGATTCACGTTTCTTAGCGCCTTCCCTTCACCAACAAAAACCTATCCGTCCCTGTACTAAAATTTTACTATTTTTAAAAAAATAAATATTACTATTTTTATCTTAAAATACCATGAAATAACAATATAAAAGTATTCTAAGATAACGTATTTACCAAAATAACATCACTTTAAGTTACTATTTGTGGAATATGAGCCAAGACTTACTTGTGAAATGAAAACTTTTTGTTTTTCCGGTTATACAAGTTTTTACAACTTTTCACGCAGCACCTCATTTTGATTTATATTTTAGTAATAATATGCTTTAATTTTCAACACAAATTGGTTTTTATTTCACTTTTTTATTAATTTTGTAGTACGTTTTTCACTTTTTTTAAATCTTTCTACTTCACAACACTAACTCTCAGCAAGGCAAAATGACAGATAGGGTTCACTTTTTTTTTTTTTTTTTAATTTTAATACTTCACTCACGTACACTGTATATGTGCCAAAAGCCTCTTCCTCTATTTCTTATTCAATGGGTGGTACCCACTAGCTAAATCAAGGGTTGTGAAGTATCTGGCATGCCCTAGTTGGTCAAGTATGTCCTCTATTCGGGGTAATGGGAAGGCGTCTCCTACAGTGCACTCGTTTAACTTCCGGAAGTCAACAACAACCCTCCATCGTACTTTACCATCTGGACCTGCCTTTTTAGGTACCACTAAAAGTGGCGAGTTCCAAGGGCTTTTGCTTGGTTGTACGATGTCATTTTCGAGCATCTCTGCAAGCTGTTCGTTGATTATACCTTTTTGTTTTTCTGGTAGCCTATACATTTTAGTATTTATAGGGGCTTGATCTTGTTTGGTTGGTATTTTATGTTGCATTGTCATCGTATGGGAGAGATTGTCTCCCGGAAGAAAAAATATGTCATTATAATCTGCACAGAGTTCCGTTATAGCATTTCTTTCTTCGTTGTTTAATGTCTCATTTTTGTTGAGTTGTGTCTTAAGAGCTTCAACTCGTGTATTCCTATATTCACTGTCAATTCTATTGTAATAGCAAGATACATGTCTAGTACCTGGCCTTTTACCACAGTCGTTTAAGTTTACAATCTCATATTCGCTTAAATTTGCGAGCTCTAAATTAACGTGTTTTATTGAAACAAACTGTTGACGCGTGTTTATTATGGGTACATGAATCCTAGCTTGTCCTGTTGGTAATAAACAATAACCTATAAATACACCATCCACTATTTGTTTGGATAAGCATATCATTGCTCCATCACATTGAATAGGGATTTCTTCTATTGTTTTCGCCCTAGGGATTATTTGTAATTCTTGTTCTAAAGTTACACTTAAAGTTTTTACATTTATACTATTCTTATTTTCTAGTGATTCTGGTGAATTATTTTCTATCCTATCTTGGTGAGCTAGACTAAGTATTATAGCCGCGTGTATCTATGTGTGCAGTAAAGTAATTATCATTTTATATATTTCTTGAATGGTATACTTAATTTTAGGCAATCTTTGTGATTCATTTCTTAATGTTAAATTTTCGTTTGATACGTGTTTATTGTCTGATTTTTCTTTTGTTTGTTGGTGAAAACCAACTAGTTCTTCTTTTTGAAGTACTTGATAATTTCCTGCATCTGCAGTATATAATTTATGGCGCTGATGGCAATTGTTCTTGTTATCTGATATATTTATATTTCTAATTTTCTTAAATTCTTTTTCTATCTTTTCGTTGCTTCCGTTCTTTGGAGGTATCTTATTCCTCTTTCTTTGTCTGAACTTATGTTTTTTCTGCTTATCAGAACCTCTGCTCATTGAAGATTTCTGTAGCTCAACATTCTTGTCAGCCACAACGTGACTTTTCCCGATGTCTCTCTGTTCCAATTTGCGAGGCGGATCTTGAGACATAGATAATAACAATTTAGTTGTGTTCAAAGGATCAAAATTTTTTGAAAACGAACTTTCGGAACTATTGTCTAGGCCGGTCGCATTATCGCGCCGCAAAATACAATTATCCTCGAGTTTATTTTCATCATTTAGTGAGGTTTTTTCTGCATTCCCTTCCATCTTTTGGTTATGGTTTTTCTGTTGAAAGTGGTCTGTTTTGTTTGGGGTATTCACGTGCGAGTGAGCCCTCGTGAATTACTCAATTACCTCGGACTCTAGCAGTGGGATGCTGAATACCTCATCTACCTGTATTCCGGCGGTACTCTCTTGTATTTGTGAAAATGTTAATAATTTGTTAGGACCATCTACATTAAAGTATTTGCCCAGAAAATTATACCTAAAATTCCATCGCCTGGGATGGCTAGGTCATTGTCTATAACTTGAAATTCACAGGTAGGAAGTGTTGGTATTTCAATTGTCCCTTTGCATTCTCCTAGTGTATAGCAGAAACCACAAGGTGTGTTAACGGTTAACTTTTTTTTTGTATTTGTTAAAGCCTTAGTTTCTAATGCTTCTTTCTTTAGAAGACTTACTTCTGAACCAGTGTCTACTAATAAACGTATCTTGCTGGTTTTTCCAATTCCTATCCCAATTTCTATGGACGGAAGTTTTATTTTTTTATATAAATTAAAATATTCTGGGTCCTGAATAGGATCAGATTTTCTTATTCTTTGAGGTTTTGCTTGCCCTAGGTTTTCCTTAGTTTTAATTAGAGTCGGACCGGGGAGCTTTTGGTCGACTAGTGGGCGTTTCCCGACTGGGTACTCTCCCACCTATTTTTGAAGGTGCATTCCTTGATTGTGTGGTTAGTTCTCCCACACCAATCACAAATAGTTTCTATATGGAAAACTCGTTTTTCGTTATTAACCCGGTTGGCATTATCATTCCTAAATGGATTAGATCTATTTTGATCAGAATTCCTCTGAGGTTGATATGTCTGGAATTTGTCTCTACTATAGTCATTTCGCGTGTCGTTTTGACTATGAGGGGGGTTACTCCTATTGTAATTATTTTGGGAGTTTCTATTATTGAAGGATTGATTATTTCTGTAGGAATTTTGAAAATTACCTCGATTTAATGTCTGTTGGTTTCCCCTGTAAGAGTTCTGATTAAAACCTTTATTACAGGTGGTAGCTTCGTGCCCGTAATTTTTACATAACTGGCATATAGGAGTGTTTTGTCGCTTAAGACATTCACTATACGTGTGCCCCTTTAGATTGCAGAAATTGCAAGTTATTCTTGCCTTTTCAGAGTCCAGAGTAGTAGAAACATCTTGAACTCTGTTTATTTGGCGTTTTTCAGTGCGAGTGGTCCACTTGCTTGAGTATAATGACAGGAAGTATTTGAGAGGGGTATGGTTTCTACCCTCTGTACATGTTTCTCCATGCTAAACGCTGTTTTAATTAGTTCTTCTAATGACTGTTTCCCTATTGTGAACAAATACTGGCCTAACTGTTTATTCGATACACCAGAAGCTAAGGCTGATTTAGCAAAATCCTCTAATTGGTTCTTTACTATATCCGACTTATCACCATATTTAATATCCGCTGCCTCTCGACATTGGGTTAAAGAGTGTCGAAGCCTACTCACAAAAGTGAGTAGGCCGTGGCGCGATGGTATGCGTGGTCGCCTGTCAACCAAATGGTCACAGGTTCGATCCCAGCCGTAGTTCTATGTCTTGTTTTTTTCCATTATCATTGATCATTGTTGGGCCGCTGGTTTACTCATTACATGTTGTTCAGGCATAACACTAACAACATGTGATTGAGTAAATACTAGTATGCCCAACAAATATGACAATGAACAAAATAATGCGAATTATAAAGGGACATAGATATAAGACACGGCAATTTCTCCGCTTTAGCCCAGCCGCCAACCCTGGAGATAAAATCTGAGACAACCACCACCTTCAGTCTCAGTACCTCACGCCACACACACCTTTCCCTTTCCATCCTATCCTATCCTCCACGCCCGCGCTGTGTTGAAACATATAAAGGGTAAACCAAAAATCCCCTTGAGCGCGCGCATAAAAAAAAAAAAAAAAAAAAAAGTGTTTAGGGTTTCAAATGGGCTTTGGCGACTGGTAATTAAGCAGTTTACAAGATCGTTATAATCTTCGATTGGTAAGTATGTCCTGTTTAGAATTTCCTCAAATTCCGTTAAGGTAGTTGGTCTAGAGGTAGTGACAAGGTCGAGGGCATCCTCTCGTAACTTAGTGGTTAGGATTTGTATGAATGCTTTTTCGTCTTCTGCGGGAATATGGTCCCTGACAGGGCGAATGCATGTAAGGAAAGTTTGCAATTTTTGTACCACCTTGGGGTCGTGGCCACCTGAAAATTCGGGGATCCCGTAGGACTCAAATTAATTTTTCAAATCCCAATGACATTTTTGAAACTTTGATTGATTTCTGTTTAATTATTTCGAGAGATTCCTGCTCGTTAGGTTTTGTTTCAGTACTGAAAAGCAATTTTTTACTTGGTGTCAATGTTTCTAGAATCTCTTTTGAGAGAAGCATGAATAAGGGTTTGTTTTTTGTTGGGGTGTTTAACCTTTCCCTTAATTTTTTGACTTCCTTTTTTAGAAATTCGATTTGGCTGACATAGACCAAATTTTGTTCTTTGAATTTGCTAGCTGCACTAGCCAAATCAGATTCTTTAGCTTTGTATGAGCTAAGATCTCGATGGACTTCCTCTTTTTTGAGTTCAAGAGTAGCCACCTGTTGTTCTAATTTGGCTATGGTTGCTTCTGCTTGATGGTTGGTTTGTTCTGCCTCAAGCTGGTTATTTCTTAACTTGGCTTGAACCTTTTTTAGATTTTTAATTTCGTTCTTGAGGTCTATCAGTTTATTTTCGCGTTCCTCTTGTTGCCTTTTTACAGCATCTATATAAATAGAGGGGATAGCGTCAGTGGTCTCAAGTCTATTGTCCCAATGTACACTGATTCGATCAAACTGTAGGTAATAACTTCCTTACCCACTGGTGATTTCAATTCACTTAGTAAGGTAGTATTGAAGTTCTTTATCTCCTGCAATTGATCTTTCTTTTCCTTTTCTAATTGCCGGATTTCATCTAGTAGTTCCTCAATCTCATTTGGATTGGAACCCATGAACCGAGAGTTAATTCCAATTATTTCATAATCACAACAATTTACCCTACATGAAAATATGACACACATTTTTATTTTCCTTATTATTATTTATCGTCAGCATTAAATGCATTTCCAAAGTTCACTCCAGTTCATTAGTTGACCGCAATCTTTTTGTTGTCCAATTCTGATAACGCGGTTTAACTGTATCGTCAATCAGGTAATGGTTTTTTTGGTTTGCGTCATGCACTAAGCAATCGAATGTTTGTTTACTATTCAATGCTTTGGTTCTGACATTGGCCTTGAAAATGGAGTGAATTATTTTAGGTAGATCATGATTCACACAACAGCACGATTCTCGAAAGGGGTCTTACCTTTTATCAGTGTTACCTTTTATCAGTGTTAAGTTTTGTCTTTCAAAAAAAAACAAGATTTATTTTCTTACTTTATTTTTAGTTTAATTTATTATTAAGTTTACTTAACTAAAGATTAATTACATCGAGATATTTTTAATTTAAATAACAAAAAAAACGAGTAAAAAAATTGAAACAAGATTCAGAGAAGAACTGGAAAAGATCTCTTTACGTCAAATGCCCGAAACAGAGTGTCGCATAGAGTGTCGCATTCATGGCTCGTCACCCGACACGACGAAAAAGGAAAAGTGTATATCAGCACAAGTGTCTGTGTTTAGTTGAATTTTAGAGATCAATGCACGTTTAATTGGTTTTGAAAGGGAGTGCATTGATTGTTGGATATAAAAAATGGAAAATGATGATCTGGAAATTTTGGGTTTTGTTTCAATGAAGCAGGCAATGAAATTGGAGAAGTTTAATGGATTGGGAAAGTGAATGGGTTTAAGTGGAGCGATCGTTGATCGCGTTGTTGACAACTTTAGAGTTGAATGTAATTAAAAATAAATGATGATATGGAATTTTAAGTGGGTCGGATATTGGTCAATCAAAAAGAAAATGATGACTGTGGGAATTTGAAGTGGCAGTGGATTGAATTGGAATGGGATAAGGGAAGATGATAAGAGAATGTTGTGAAGTACGCACTTTACAACAAGACTATGTCTGTTGTAAATTGTGAGATCTAGTCAAGTTGTCGGATTCTGCGCTTAGGTGCTTTCTCATGCTTCTGTTTGAAAGCATAAATCAGAGATTTGTGGTCTGTTCTGATTTTGAAGATGCGACACTCCAACATGTGGTGGAAAAATTGTATTGCGGCAAAGATGGCTAGCAGCTCACGGTCATATGTGCAATACTTTTGCTCACTGGGACTGAGTTTTCTGGAGAAGAATCCAAGCGGCTCCCAGGTGTTTCCATTCTGCTGCTCAAGTTTGGCTTCAATAGCAGAAGATGATGCATCGGTGGTGAGTGTCAAAGCAGAATTTGTTGTGGGATGAGCGAGGAGTGTGACATTTGCTATCTTCTCTTTGCATTCTTCGAAGGCCTTTGTTGCCTCCTCAGTCCATTGAATCTTTGTTTTGTCGTTTTTTATTGAACGTTGGAGGTATGCGTTGAGAGGAAGTTGTGATTGTGCAGCATTAGGAATACAACGTCGGTAGTAATAAGTTCTTGTATTGTCTCGGGTTTTTTGAATTTCAATATTGCATCTACTCAATCTCTTGATGGTGCATATCCCTGAGCGTTGATGTTATAACTCAGGAAGTTGATTTCAGTTTGACCAAACGTGCACTTTTTGATGTTGATGCTCAGTGAGAAGGCTTTCAAACGTTCAAAGACTGTCCGGAGGTTTCCCGATGTGTTGGCTTTCGTCTTTGGACATTACGAGTATATCGTCAATGTAGACAAAGACGAAATCGAGGTCACGGAAGATGGAGTCCATGAATCTTTGAAACGTTTGAGTTGCGTTTCTGAGACCGAATGGCATCACCAGATACTCATAAAGACCCCATGGTGTGATGATTGCCGTTTTGTGGATGTCTTCTGGTTTTGTGAAGACGTGGTTTCCATGGAGGCGAAGGAAGAGGTCTTGCACAAGTGGAGGCGCATACTTATCGGCTTCGGTGCTGGTGTTAAGCTGTCTGTAGTCCCCGCAGAGTCGCCAATCATTGTTTTTCTTTCTGGTGAGATGGATAGGATTCGCGTAAGGACTTCTTGATGGTCTAATGATGCCTTCTTCCAGCATCTCAGAGATTTGTGTCTTTGCGGCTGCTGCTTTTTCTCCTGCAAGCTTGTAAGCACGTGAAGATACTGGAGGACCTGTTGTTTTAATGCGATGAGCGTACTGTACATTGGTGAGGTTTGGGCTATTAATAGGTTTGGTGATGTCAACGTATTCCTTGAGGAGCTTGGCGTATTGTTCAGGAAGTGATCCGTCGATCTTTGAAATATTGTAAGTTGACGTCTCAAGTGTTTCACCTCTGGTTGAGAACGAAGTGAGTGGGTCGATCAGCCGTTGGTTCTTGAGGTCGACGAGCAGGTTGAAGTGGCTCAAGAAGTCAGCGCCAATAATTGCAGTTGGTATGTCCGCAATTATGAACGGCCAAGAAAAACTTCTTCTGAGGTTTATGTCAAGTTTGAGTGTTTTGCAGCCGTAAGTGGTTATAGAGGTTGAATTCGCTGCATAGAGGGTGAGCTGTTCTTGTTCCGGGCTATTGTTGAGGAAGTTGGATGGAATAATGGATACCACCGAGCCTGAGTCGATGAGGAATTTTCGTTGTGTTGAGTAGTCGTGGATATGCAGACGGATTTCGTGTAAAGGTGAAGTAGCTATGCTGTCACCAACTGTTCCAATTAGTGACAGCATTTCTAGTTTTCCAGCTTGGACGAACTAGGAGTATATTTACATGGCTGAGTACATTGTCGAGCCTCGTTACCCCACCTGTTGTGGTAGTAGCAAATACCATTGCGGTTGGGTGTAGCGGACCTGCCTCTCGAACGACTTCTCTGCGCGTACTGACCTTGCTGCGTGTTTTGTCGTTGTGTCAGCGCTCCACTGGACGATGGCTGTTGTTGCCGAAGCTGCATCTCCAGGAGCAGGTTTTGGGTCTGTTGATGCGCCAGGTGTAAACCTTGAAGTTCGTTCTGGAACGATTTGACCGTGATGGTTAGGTCTTGAATATGTCGTTCCAGTCGAAGGACATCATGTGAACTTGATGTTCGTGTTGTTGGCGAAGGCATGATGTCTCTTGAACTTACAGCCAAGCACCACCCAATGCATCCATGATGCGATCAGCAGTCTCCGCTAGGGCTTTAAGGTCACTTAAATTGTCTGAGATGACGAGCAGAGGACGAATTTTTTCCGGCAGCCGTTCTGTCCAAAGCTGATGTAGCACTTCATCACTCACTGCATTTTTTGCCAACTCTCGCATTTCTCTGAGAAGCTGAGAAGGTTATTTGTTGCCGAGGACCTTCTCTCGGAGTAGCTTTTGTATTTGTTTTTGGCGTGATTCAGAGAAACGCTCGAGGATTGCAGTTTTGAGTGTCTTGTACTTGTCGTGCGCTGGAGTGTTGTTTACAATATCGATCAGCTGGCTGGCGATATGCAGTGGTAAGGCCTTAAGGAGCTGATTATATTTTTGAGCGTCGCTGCTTATTCGGTTTGCCGTGAAGTCAGCTTCTGCTATGGCGAACCAAAGTTCTTGGGTCTCCGGCGAAAATTGCGGAAGATGCAGATTGACGGCGTACACATACGCTTGCTGCACGTGGTTGTGGTATTGAGGCATAAACATTGCACCAGGCGGTATTATTGGTTTAGGGTCGGAGTTTTGACGAGATCCGTTATATGTGGCACCAGACAACGGAGGATGCAAAGGACCACTACCAGAAATGCGTGGTTGAAGTTATTAAGGAATGGATCACTGTCTAAGTGAAGTAGGCTTTTATTTAAGCTTTCACCGGCTGGGGTCTTGTCTTCTTCAGCCGTTCCTTCTGATGTTACGTTTCTGCCGTGCTTCCTTGTGATAAGGGAAGAGCAGATGACGGAGAGTTGAAATAAGTAAAAGATTTTAGGTTTTTTTACTTATTTTCGTTTTATTTAATATCTTTTTTAGAAGAAGCCCGCTGTCTCTATGCTTGGCTGCGACCTTTGTTGGTTAGTATTCTACTCTCAACTCTGCTCTTCTTCACATTTGGTTCCCTATTTATTAGTTCGTAATTCTTACTTACCATCACTAATTACCACCACCAAAACCAGGTCACTTACCATCAAGTTCACCAGAATCAGGCCACACACCGTGGTCACAATTATTCATTCATCGCTACGTATGGAACATATGGTAACCTTCATGTCGATCGTATGGTGACCCACTCAAGTACTTCTGGGTGTGTCATCATCGATCGCGGTTTGTAGGTTTCATATTGCACTGCAGTTGTTTGTTTACTGCTTTAGTTGCAATAGAGGCGCACATATGGCTTTAGTCATTATGACGTGCATAGCAAATTATTGTTTCATAACAAGAACGAAATGAAAATTGTGCCTGGTCGGTGTTTTGTTTCATGATTCCTTAGGCGACTGGTCGATAGGAATTGGGTAGTGTGTAATGGATGATGTTGAGAGATTTATTTGGGGTTTAAGAATAGTTGTGGCTTTTGGGTCACAACATCCTCGCCCTCTTGAAAAAAGAAAATTCGTAGCCTAAAGAAGAAAAGGTTAGGAATTTTCGCAAAAACGCGTAGAGTTGAACCAAGTGAGAAGAAGATAAAGTTTTGCATTATTTTTTTTTGACAATTTATGTATTTATATATATATACATATTTTGTAGTTTTTTAATTTGACAATGATTTATTCGTATTCTTACACTTTATTACTGTTAATATTTTGAATTACATTTTTATAAATAAATTTGTCAATTTATTAGATGTAGGCTTACATTTTTTTTTTGTGCTATAAATGATTGTTCTTATTGGCTGAACGTATTTTATATATTTTTTATTTTATATTTAATATTTAATATATGTATATATTTTTTTTTAGATTTAATTTTACTTCGTTACTTCGGGTTTAGCTTCATTTTTCGGGTAGTTGTCTTTTATTTCAGAAATATTCAAGGCAGGAATGAAAGAGTTATATACAAAGGAGGATTTTTCATTTTTGGACCTTATAGTGAGATCTTTGGATTTTAGGAAACAGTTTCCGGTAAGTTCTAGGATAGCTGTTCCTTCTAAGGTATGGGTTACCACAGTATCTTGGCATATTTCGTCTACTATATATTTTCCTAAAGATGAAAATAACCATGTGTTAGGCTGGGATGCTTGAATCCAAACAGTTGAAATGTTTGATTCTTTTATTTCACACGAAGTCGGAAAGGATTGAATTCTTTGTAAAAGTTGAATTTCACATTGGGGGTTATTGGCATTTGTATTGAACAACGGATGGGTCATTTCGCATAAAAAGTTGTTGTTTAAATTTTTACAATGACTCAGTTCTTCGCTTTCTATGTTATAGAAATGTTCTTTTTTATAATCGATAATGAGATATTTTGAGGTTGGTTTAATAAATACTAGTTTGTTACTAAAACGGGTTGGAAGAGGGATAATTTTAAACAGTTGAAAATTTTCTCTAAAAGGTATATCACTTTTTCTTTTCTAATAGTTGCACTCATGCTGCTAATTTCGTAAAGTGGTAGGATATCATTCTCGTTGCCCAAGTATGGTAACTGTAGGTCAGCTGGAAGTTCCTGTTTTATTTTTAGCAAAACATTTTTAAGCTGATCCGGTGTAATAATGGTCGGATGCGGTGTGCTGTTTTTTGCATTAACAAAGACATCAAGGATGTCAGAAATAGTGTTTTGGTATCTTATGATGAGGAGGGTTAAAAGTGAGGTAAGAGATTCTATTTTTAATAAGGTGGATTGATCTGAGGTTTGATTGACGAGCTTATCAACTGCGTCTTTCACGTCTCCGATCTTTGAATTGATAGCTTTGAACTGGGATTCGATGGTAATTTCAGATTTATTAAACATATTTGTTGTTGTTTCAATTATGAGTGTTTGATTTTTTACGAGTTCTAATAGGTAATTCTCATTATATCTTAACTTTTCTATTTGCTTGTCATAGAACCTAGCATCATCTTCATCCAGTGTTCCGAACAAAGATTTACTAATTGTTCCTATAACGTTCACCAAAGCCCTCTTGTTTCTTGGTTTAGGTTTGGACTGTATTAATCTAAATTTGAATTTAATATCTTCCATTAAGTGCGATACTTCCGCTACCGCGCTACTGAAAAGGAGATCAAAATTTGGTTTACCTTCCAATCGCTTGCATAGACTGTTTATTTCATATACATAAAATTCCGCGTGTGTTAGGGCTCCATTGAATGATTTTAGGTCATAGTACGCTATTAGCTTCCATTCTGTTGTATAGAGTTCAACTTTACCCATCTCTTCGAAGTAAATTCCCGGATTCTGATCGATTTGGCTGATTCTGAGAGTTGCGCTGGTCAACCATGGTAGTAGAATGAGGTAAAATAGTGGACCCATGATCTATAATGCCAAAGAAAATGTTTGGTTTCCTGTATTTTATCTCCTGATTTCCTTTTCTGGTTTTGTGTTTCCTTGTGTATATGTGTATTGTGTTACTTGTATTTATTCTGTTGTATTTTTTTTTATTGTATGTAGTGTGTAGAGGGATTACAATTCTAGCAATTATTCTTTAAACAGTTGTAAGTTGTTATTGTGTATGAGCTTGGATTTCTTACCCATCCTGACCACTGTGTTTTCATCTGAATGAATCCTTATGACCTCATATGGTCCGTCCCACAGGGTCGAAAGCTTGTTCTGTCTAGTTTGATTTTTCGCTAAGACTTTATCACCTACGTTAAATACTTTAGGTCTGGCATTTTTATCATAAAGAGCCTTTGACTTTTCTTTCTTCTTTATTAGGATAGAGTTTGCTGCCTCATATCCGTATTGCAATCTAGCCTTGATTTCGTTGACGTAGTTGTCATAGTTATAGGAAATTTTTGGCTTTTGTGACAGAACACTTGGGATGTTAGCTGGGAATCCGTATAGGAGTTCATAGGGTGAGAATCCAGTACTACTGTGTGGAGTTGTATTGTAAACAAACATTGAATAAGGGATCCAGGTATCCCATGATAGAGGATCTTGGTTAACATAATGTCTTAGGTATTCGGCTAATGTTCTATGACTTCGTTCTAACGCTCCATTTGTTTGAGGGTGGTAAGGCGTTGTATTTAATTTTATTATTTTCATTAGACTACACATTTTTTGAAAAGGTCACTTAGGACATTTGTTCCCTGGTCTGTCAAAAGAGACAGAGGGATTCCGTGGCGACAAATTATAATTTCCACGAATGTTCTAGCTACAGTTGAGGCTTCAGCATTTTGTATTGGCATAGCTTCTGAAAACTTTGTCAAATCATCTTGAAATGTAAGCAAGTATTTGTGTCCACCGTAGCTAACGGGAAGGGGTCCAACTATGTCTAGGGCGACTCTTTCAAATGGCCTTACACTAGTTGTTGTTATCTTCATTGGGACCGGTGGGTTTTTCCTACATTTATTCCGTTGGCATGATGTGCATTTGCTTACGTGATTCTGTACATCCGTTTTCATGTTTGGCCAAGTGTACTTCGCTTTCAGTCGGTTATACATTCGTGAAACACCTTGGTGACCTCTGAAAGGGGAATCATGATACTCGGATAGAATTTTCGCGATTGTCTCCGGGTCATTCAAAGATATATGTGTAGATATATGTCTAATGTCATATCTCCGAAAACTTTATTCAATATGCTTTTGAAAGTATGTCTAACCTGGTTATCTGGGATAGGTAATGAAAAAGAAATAGTTTTTTCATCCTTAATTTGTTTTTTAATTGTTTGGAGACTTTTTTCGGTTATCTCCTCGTCCTTCGTTGTTCTGAACGGTAAAGGTAACGTGACTACAATTATGGAATCATATACTTTGATTTTGCCTATAGGAGGTTTTGTGAAATTTTCTATTTTTTTAGCTAGTGATTGCTCATCTGTTGAGTCTATTAGTGGTAAAATTATAATTTTGTGGTTTGAATTTTTATTTATATAAATAGATTCGAACTTTTCAATTATGTTGTATTTGTGTTGGGAGTCACTTATGGGTGCTATATTTGTACTACTTTGAATGTCACCTTCGTTAAGTCTTTGTTTTTGACCTCGAGTTACAACCAATATCTTATCCTCTTTATTTTCTTCTGCTTCGCCTATGTTTCGGCTTAAAGCATCAGCGTTTAGATTGATTTTCCCTGGCTTATGTTTAATGGTAAATTCATATTCGGATAATAGAATTTTCCATCTTGCTAACCTGGACATAGGATCTGTGCGCGAAAATAACCATTGCAGAGGTTTGTGATCGGTGCAGATCGTGAAGGGTTTACCATAAAGATAGGGGCAGAATTGCTGTATGCCATAAACGATTGCGAGTAATTCTTTTTCTGTTGTGTTATATTTGATTTTCGTGTCATTCAACGTTCTACTCGCAAAAGATATGGGTTTGTCTTGTCCTATGGGACCTTGTGACAAAATAGCTCCTATTCCGACATCGCTAGCATCTGTGGTTACAATAAATTCTTCCTTGAAATTGGGGTAGGCTAAAACTGGGGGATTTATTAATTTATTTTTCAGATCTCTGAAAGCTTCATCGCAGAAAGCATCCCACTTAAAAACGCAATTTTTCTTTAGCAGTTTCGTAAGAGGTTTTGCTATCGTAGAGAAGTTTTCTATAAACTTCCTGTAATAGCCTACGAAACCTAGAAAAGATTTTATACCTTTGGCATTTTTAGGTGTAGGGTACGTTCTAACGGCTTTAATTTTGTCTGGATCTGGTTTCATTCCGTCTTCGGAAACAAGATGTCCCAGATACATGAGTTCGTGTTTAAGAAAACTGCACTTCTCTGGTTGTAGTTTCAGATTATGTACACTAAGTTGATTGAGAACTTTTCTTAGCTTGGAGTTATGATCTTTAAGGTCGTATCCGTAAAGAACTATGTCGTCCATATAGACAAAGCAATCAAACCCTTGTAGGCCAGTGAGAACAGTATTCATCAGGCGTTGGAAGGTTGCAGGAGCATCGATCTTTCTCGTCCATCAAGATTTGGTGAAATCCTTTAGCCAGATCCAAAGTGCTGAATTATTTAGCTCTACCCAATTGATCAAATATGTCACTAATATTTGGTAATGGGTAAGCATCGCCGACCGTTAAGTCATTCAGTTTCCTGAAATCTACAACTACCCTCCAACGTTTGCTTCCATCACTTCCAGGTTTCTTTGGAACGAGTAGCAAGGGTGAGTTCCAGGGACTTGAACTTGGTCTTACGATGTCATCGTCGAACATTTCCTGCACCTGCTTATGGATTTCTTCTTTTTGGCTTTCTGGGAGTCGATAAGGTTTTATGTAAAGGGGGGGTTTATTCTCATCAGTACCGACTTTATGCGTAATGGAAGCGGTATTGGTAAGATGATCTCCCTCCAGATAAAACAGATCGTTGAACTCTCTACAAATCTTGAGAATCGATTCTTTCTCTTCTGTGTTACAATGGTCTAACACTAACATGGATTCTAATTTTTCCATCCGCTTTTCTATTTTATTATGGAAATTACTTGTATCAGCTTGGTCGTACTGATCTAAGTTATCCCAATTCAACTGTACATTATGTATCTCTATAGTCTTTTCTGTTTCCAGGGTATTCAATGCTAGTATTTTTAACTTGTTGTTAACTGGTCTAGCAATGGTTTCACCTAGGTAAACACCTGGGACTATTTGTTTCTTTTGAACAACAATATCCTTGAGATCATTTCCATGTTCGGTAAATGGAATCTCAATCATCTGTTGACTACGGGGGAAAAGAGTTATTATCTGATTAATAGATTTTTTTATATTGATACTTTTGGATGTATCCTCCTTTGAATTTGTTTTCATTATTACTTCAGTTTCCTTGCCTTTTTGGCTTTTGTTTTCTGAATTCTTCTTTTTTTCTATTTTTGCTTCAGTTTCCTTGCCCTTTTGGCTGTCGTTATCTGGAGTCTTTTTGTTTTCCCCACCTGCTACACCATCTATCAGTGTAGTCTCCTTAGTGGGTTTTACTTTTAACGGAGATGGTGGCGATTCTCCGTTGTTAGAATCAGTGTCCATTTTTTGCATATTGGATTCTTGGTTGATGGTGGCTTCATTGGATTTTAGAACAGAATTGTTCTCCTCCGCCTTTTCTTCACCTTTTGTTTCCAAGTCATGGCCCGTAGGCACCGTCTCGTGAGGGGTAGCTTTTTGGATACCTTTTTCTGTCACAGAGTCATCACTCAAACTTATCTCGTTAATTTCAAGAATCTTTTTTTTATAATTAATTTTACATCTGTGCTTACTGAGGAAATCGTTCCCCAGAATGCCATCGTAAGATAAGTTAATTCTTTCCGTTAAAAGCTGGAAAGGGTGTTTTAGTGAAAGATTTTCCTTTTCATTCACTATAAAAGAGCCTGTTATCTCTCCTAGGGTGAAGACTGAGCCACCCGAAATTGTGGATAGAGATAGAGAGCAGGTTTTATTCAGATTCGCATTTGCCCCTGGTCTGTAATTGAACAGGCTAATTTCCGCCCCTGTGGCGACTAGGAACGTGGAGTATTTCCTGTCAGAAGGCCGGAATTGAATTCGTATTACTGGCTCTTCGAATTCTGGGCAAAGCGAAACTGTAATGCTTTTAGTGTCTAGTTTTGACAGTCGGCCTTCGCATCCAGTCGGGAGGGATGGCCGATATCTTCCTCCCGAACACATTCGTTTCCCTAATCATGTTGGTAGGGGTAAAAATCTTCGCCCGACTGCCAATTTCTGTATCCTGGCTGGACGTTATACTGTCGTACATTGTTAGAAGAGTTATTTTTGTTGTTATTTGTACTATTTCCCTTAAACGGATTTGATGCGTTCGAGGTTCCCTGACCTGTCTGCGACCGTTTAAGTCTACACTCCGATTCACGGTGATTGTTCTTTTTGCAATAATCACACGTGATCGATTCCCGCTTTATATTTTGGTTAGAGGAGTTGGAATTTGAATTTCGATTAGGGTTACTATAGCAGGCTTCCCTAGAGTGGCCTACCCTGTTGCAAATGCGTTGGCCTAGAGGTAGAAGAGAAGTTTGAATATGGACGGCCTTGGTTGTTAGTTGTGGAAGGGGCTATTCGTTCTAATCTGTTGGAATGTTCCTCGGCATAGGCGATGGATCTTTTCAGATCTAACTCCCCATGCGCTTGAACCATGAATCTGAGATTTTGATTTCTCAGCCCATCCTCGAAAGCTTGAATTGCGAGTTTGTCATTTTCTTTAAATAAAAAGGTGACAACCGCCTCTTCCGTGGAACTAGCATACGTTGCAGAGTTCAGAGAGTTGAGGAGTTGGCTTATGCGATCGCCAAACTCCTTAACTGACGAGCAGCCAGTAGCTCATTCTGAGCGGAGGATCTTGATTTAACTACCGTATATTCCTTCTTTAGGAGGGAATGTAATTCCACCCACTTATCTACTGTTTTGAATTGAATTAATTCGTAAGCGGGATCTTCAAGCCTAGTTTTCACTATACTAAGGAACAATTTTTGTTCTGCGTCCGTTTTAACGGATTTAAACAAAATGTCCCCGCATGCCAAAAATTTAGCCAAATCCCCCGGTTTCCCGTTCAATACCGGTACTATCGTAATTATGTCATTCAGACTTATTTTATATTCCGTGGTAGTCATTTTTTGGCAAGAATGAAAAGGCAACTCCTCGAAAAATAAAGCTTTTTTAAATTGGTTTCGGGTTGTAATTTTGATAGTTAATAATATTTTATAGTGGATAAAAACAAAACGACCGAATGAATACGCACTCGAAAAGAAACAAGATATATATATATATATTGATGAGGTAAGACAAGTCCAAGTAAAAAGGAAAAATAACAATTTGTATATAGTGTAAAAAAAATTCTTTTGGATTGTTTTTTTTTATATGAAATCTTGTGTAAAATGTTAAAGGTATATATTTTTGAATTTAGATTTTATTTTTCTATTATATGAAGTTTTGTGTAAAATGTCAAATATATATATTTTTTAATTTAAATTTTGTTTTTCTATGGATTTTTTTTTTGATAATAATAACTTTTAATCTTATAAATCTTACTGCTGTTGTGTTGTTGGCACTGCTGTTTCTGATGAATGTTGTTGTGTTGCTGACACTGCTGTTTTTGATGATGATGATAATGACGCCAGGCAAGCTTCACGCCCTATAGTTGCACGTTAGCCTGGTCTTTTTTTATCACTGCCTCCGCGTCCACAAGGGAATTCGCCAGGACTTTTATTCTGATTCACTGCTTACACACACTTTTTTTTCACTGGGAGGTTGATGTCCCTCTCCCCCTTTTTTTTTTAATTGGAAGTCTTTTTCCCTTTTTTTTCACTTGGAAGTCCTTTTTTTTTCACTTGGAGGTCCTGTTTCTTTTTTTTTTCCACTATTTTCACTATACTTTCACTATTTTTTGTTTGGTAGGGGATTTTATTTTCGGGATCCCACCGCTGCCACCAATGTTACGTTTCTGCCGTGCTTCCTTGTGATAAGGGAAGAGCAGATGACGGAGAGTTGAAATAAGTAAAAGATTTTAGGTTTTTTTACTTATTTTCGTTTTATTTAATATCTTTTTTAGAAGAGGCCCGCTGTCTCTATGCTTGGCTGCGACCTTTGTTGGTTAGTATTCTACTCTCAACTCTGCTCTTCTTCACATTTGGTTCCCTATTTATTAGTTCGTAATTCTTACTTACCATCACTAATTACCACCACCAAAACCAGGTCACTTACCATCAAGTTCACCAGAATCAGGCCACACACCGTGGTCACAATTATTCATTCATCGCTACGTATGGAACATATGGTAACCTTCATGTCGATCGTATGGTGACCCACTCAAGTACTTCTGGGTGTGTCATCATCGATCGCGGTTTGTAGGTTTCATATTGCACTCCATTGCACTGCAGTTATTTGTTTACATTTCTGCTTTAGTTGCAATAGAGGCGCACATATGGCTTTAGTCATTATGACGTGCATAGCAAATTATTGTTTCATAACAAGAACGAAATGAAAATTGTGCCTGGTCGGTGTTTTGTTTCATGATTCCTTAGGCGACTGGTCGATAGGAATTGGGTAGTGTGTAATGGATGATGTTGAGAGATTTATTTGGGGTTTAAGAATAGTTGTGGCTCTCGGGTCACAACACTGACTCCAAATCTTTTGTTGGCGTTCGGGCAATCATTTTAAAATATAGGAAAGATAAAATGACTTACGTGTTCTGGTTATTTTTTATTGTTGTGTTTGCTGTTATTGTTTTGTGATGGTTGGTTGATGGTTATTGTTTTTTGTGATGGTTGGAACTACGTTCACATCACGTCGGGGTCACCAATTGTGGTGTCTTTTATTGACACCAACTAAACAGATGCGAAATTCACCACAAAAACAAGTGAAGTAAAGAAATGAAACACTGATATTTAGTTTAACAATTTTAATAATAAGAATAATAATTTAATGATCAAGCTAAAACTATATTAATTTTGTATTAAAGAAACTGTGCGGTGGGACATAAGAATGAAAGTAAGAATGTAAAAGAAAAGTTCAAATTGTATCTGCTCACTTTTGGCAGTTTGTTTTTTGTACACTTAAAATCAAAAATTGTTCTGTTCTGGAATTTTCTATTTTAACTTCTTTATGAACAGGTAGAGGTGCCACCATCGCTACAGTGTCGCCACAGTCACTCCCCCTGGATGCAGGTGAGTCTTCAGTGTATTCGCTGTCGGTTTTGCTTATGTAGCAAGGTTTAAGTCGATCTATAGGTGTCAACGCAGCCTATCCCAAGACAACTGATACCAGCACAACCTATCCCCGACAACTGGTACCAAGCCACAACTCGTCCCAGGACAACTGGTCCCGGAAGTAAAACTCATCCCACAACGAAAGAAAATATTTAGAAACTGAAACTAATGGTTTGTGTATTTGATAACAGTTGGTGTCGTTCAATCATCCGTTAATTTAAATTATTTTTGAAATGGTACGAAAATTTATGCAAGGGATTTTGAAAGGCATTTTTTGGGAAGCAAATGTCGGACTGAAAGATTATTCATCATCTGTTTAAAAATTGTTATTGAATTGAGTTATTATTGATTTCACGTAGATTTATTAAATTTTATGAATGAAATCGAAAAGACAGACAAAAAATGTGTAATCTCTGGGGGTCAAGGACGCACTGAGAATATTCTTTTTGATATGACATATTTTGTTTCAATCGACGTATCGCATGAAACGAAAACCCAATTTTATCCTTAAACGCGATTGGCGGCTACGCTGTCGCCAACAAAAATGAAACAAAATATGTCATATCAAAAAGAATATTCTCAGTGAAAATGACAGAGATTGAGAATGAAATATATACAACAATTCTCAAAGAAATAAAAATTGTTGTTGTGACGCCTTTAGCAAATAAAATTAAATTAATTTCAAAAATCAAAGCTATCACTTTGTAAAATTGAGAAATCGAATCCAAAAATTTTCATTCTCAGAGTTTTGACAGTAGAATTGATAAATTTGTATGAGAATTTTTGTTTATATTTCTGAGAATACGAAGATCTCCGAGATCTTAGAAATATAAACTGGCCAAATGTCTAAAACGTGCCTAGTGTCTAAAAATATTTTTGAGGAATGAGGAATGGAAATATTTTGGCCAAACGTTCAAAAACAATTGGGATTCCTATGAAACACGAAAAGAAATTTGTAAATTGAGGTTTGTGTCGTATTCGTAAATGAATTTTAATATTTTGATAGAAAGCCAAAGGGAAATTTTCCTGACAAAAATTATGTAAAAGAGATTGCATATTTTTAGTCAAACTGCAAATACAAACTTTGTAAAATAGCTTTAGTTTTCAAGTTTTATTATATTGTTTCTGAGCCATCAATTATTATATCTCTAGGTAGTCTAGTGTACGAGTGTTGGGTTCGTTAGTTCGTAGGCCGAAAGGCATCATAGAATTAAGAATAATGGATTAATTTAGAGTGCCCGCTTAGGGCCAGTAAGTTAGATTTAAGTTATATGATAATTAAACTAGTTTTTATGAATTTTTGTCTAGTTTTAACATAGTTTTAAGATGAATAGAAAATAAAAATGAATTGAAAAAAAAAAAAAAGTGTTGGGTTCGCAACCCTGATGTACTATGTTCGGACCCACCGTGGTGCTTGTACTTTTTTTTTAAGTTTTTCTTTTTATTACTAAGTTACTTTATATTATGTACTATGTAAGTATTTACTTTTATCTTTGAAATTGTAAGTCCAAAAAACTATCTGTTGCTACACCAAATTTATTTTCCAAATAATAAAGATTTATTCCAAGGATAGGATTCAATTTTATTTTCTAAAAGAATTACAAATTAGTTCATAGTAAATTCTATATCAAAAATATAATTACTTACAATTTGGTATTAAATTCTAACTGATGAGCAACTAACTTAATGTAAAAATGGCAAAAAAGTTAAATCGTTTCTCAAAATGAAGGTTATGTATGACCATGTGAAGCAAATTTAGCTATTTTAATAAAAAGAGACGAAGGTATATGATAGATAATTACTTTTAAATAGGCTTGTTTAAGTATATGATCTAGAAAGGAAATATTCGACTCGATGACATTCCGCAGGCCGTCTGAAAACTAGGTCCTAGCTTGAAGACTTCAAATCAAGCACAGCGAGTCTTCCAACCGATCGTTTAGCTTTTATTGCACCGCTGGGTAGTTTAACATCGGCCATTCGTACAATTCCATCAGCGTCCGGGTAGATCTTGATTACACGACCCATTTGCCAGCTAGAACGAATCTCGTTAGGTTCAATAACGATGACAACATCGTCGATGTCCACTGGTTTTGTGTCTTTAAACCATTTGGATCTTCTTGTGATGACAGGCAAATATTCGGTATACCAGCGTTTTGTTAACTCAGCCATTAAGTGTTGAGATCGGCGGCTATAAAGTTTGCTACAAAAATCTTTTTCATGAAAAAATTCCAGGAGCTGTAACGTCACGATCATCTTCTCCAAAAAGAATTGAATTCGGCGTTAAAGGTTTTGGGTCTTCAGGGTCCACCGGGATGTGAGTGAGCGGGCGTCGGTTTATCTGACTCTGAGCTTCCATGAGTGCGTTTCGCAATACGTCTTCTCTCGGTACGAGATCTTTCAAAGCAAAATCTAGGCTTCTCTTGATAGACTGGATGAGACGCTCCCATGCTCCTCCCATGCAAGGAGAATACTCTGGAATGAATCGCCACAACACACCCTCGTACCTTGCAGAATATTCGCAGAGAGAGGCCTTCATCTCTTTAGCATCTTTTTCCAACAAATTTTTTGTCCCAACGAATTAAGACCATTGTCGCTGTAGAAGAACTTTGTCACGACACGGTGGATAAGGAATCGTCTGACAGCCATAGTACACTGATCTAAGCTGAGATCGTTTAGTAATTCTATCTGCACTGCCCGGAATGTTAGGCATGTAAAAATCATACCGTACCGTTTTATGGTGCCCCTGCCAAACTTCACCAACATAGGGCCGAAGCAGTCCACTCCAACATGAGTGAAGGGTCTGGAGTCGTAGGCTAAACAAGCCTTGGGAAGTTAACCCATTAACGGCATGACCACCTTAGCTTTGAGGCGTTTGCACATAAAACATCGTCTTCGAAATCGTTCAATTGCTCCCCTTATACTGATTATCCAGGCACTTTCACGAATGTCAGATATGACTGTAGCAGTGCCCATATGCATATTTCTTTGGTGATGATAATCAATGAACAGGTCTACTAAAGGGTGTTTGTTAGGAAGTATTGCTGGATTACGAGAAGAATATGAGCTGTTCCGTAATGAACGGAAGAAAAGAATGAATGAAGAAAAGATTTGCTGTTTTTGCACAATTTAATTTATTAATTTAGAATAATGGACTGTATATAGCGCACACGCACTGCACGGCTCAACTGCTCTTTTTAGAATGAATACAGGAAAAAAGGTTTTCCATCAGCACAATCTGTTGGCAGCTGCACTGCTGCCTGCTCTCGGTCGCAAGTACCGCTCATTACCAATCACCTCATGTCGGATGTTCGATGCAATCGTTCTCGGTCCGCAAGTAAAGCTCATCGACACACTATTGAAAGGGGTGTGTCTTAACAATCCATGTCGACCGTTCTCGGTCCACAAGCGTATTTGTTGTTGGACCGAGAAATAGTTCTCGTAGATGCTGGCGCATTGTTGTTGTGCTCGCGCGCAAATGCAGCTGGTGGTTGCAATGGTTTTTATTTGCTCTGGTGCCGTCGGTGTTGTGCCTTGTTGCTCTAATCTCTAACATTCCTCCCCCCAATTGAAGGCTCGTCTTCAATTCCTCGTTCAGGCTCTTCTAGTGGTAGCACGCACAACTTCTGAATTGCTCGCACTAGCGTCGTATGCTCTAGTCGCACTTCGGCACTTCGCACTAAACCGTCCTTGCCCCTGTGGACAACGATAACTCACCCCAATGGCCAGACTGTCGGTGGCATATTTTCCTGCTTCACCAGCACCAAGTCGCCCGGCCGGATGTTTTTACGCTCCCTGTTCCATTTGACACGCTGCTGTAAGGTGTGGATATACTCGTTGCTCCATCTCTTCCAAAAGTGCTGCTGCATTTGGTTAATCACACCCCACAGTTTGAGTCGCCCTTGAGGAACATCGCTCACGTCTGCGCTGAGGGGTAGCACAACTTGCTCACCAATTAGGAAGTGCCCTGGTGTAAGCGCCTTGAAGTCGCCAACATCATCTGAGAGAGCGCATAGAGGCCTGGAGTTGAGGCATGCTTCGATCAGCACGAGCGTCGTAGCAAGCGTCTCAAACGTAAATACTTGCTTACCCATGATCCTCCTCAGGTGGTATTTTGTAGATTTCACGCCAGCCTCCCAAATTCCTCCCATATGTGGTGCGGCGGGGACAATGAATTTCCATTCTGTGCCCAAGGCGTTGACCTGCTCGATAGGCAATCTGTCCTTCCACTGCTCACTGCTTCTTTTCAACTCGGCGTCTACTCCAACGAAAGTTGTTGCATTATCGCTCCATAGAACTGCGCACGCACCGCGGCGTCCAGTGAAACGTTGAAAAGCTGCCAGAAATGCGCTGCTCGTCTGATTGCTCACTAGCTCTAGATGTATGGCTTTTGTAACCATGCATACGAAAACTGCTATGTAGCCCTTCTCCATGACCCTTGATCGCCCTGATCTAGCCTTGATTTGCACTGGCCCAGCATAGTCCACTCCACTATGCTTGAATGCTCTTGTTGGTTGGACACGATCCTTCGGAAGGCTGCCCATAAGCTGCTCTGATATCACCTTGCTCTGACGAAAACAGATTATGCACCGCGAAATGTATGTTCTTGCCGCTCGTCTTAAAGATGGAATCCAGAACTTGTGCCTTATGTACTGCATACACAGTTGCACCCCTCCATGTAATGTTCTAAAATGCGCTTCTCTAAGTAGTAGTTCAGTTAGTCTGCTCTTGGAAGGTAGAATCATGGGATGAATCATCTGGTAAGGCATCGCTGAATTCTGTAGTCTTCCTCCAACTCTGAGTATGCCCTTGGCATCGAGGAACGGATTCATGGAGATGATATTGCTCGAACCATCTAACGGAGACTTCTCAGACAGCTGTTGAATCTCCTTGCCATGCGCACGACGTTGCTCAACCATAACCCAATAGGTTAGGGCTCCTTCAAGCTCCTCCAGTGTAATCGTCTTGCTCTGCTCTGCCTCAAATTGCACCAGCGCAGAGTTGATCGCTTCAGGCTCTATTGCTTCGCACTGTGTCGACTTGCGCAGTCTCGCTTTGCGCTGTTCCTTGCACCTTCTCGGGAATCTCATTACAAGGGCTGTCAATCTGAGGATGCTCTGTAACGTTGATTTGCGCTCCAGAAGATCGGTACCACCCATGCTCAGCACCGGCACTCGCAGCGTGATAAAACTGACAGCGACTGGTGGTTTAAGCTCAACCGAAACCCTTTCTGGTTGTTGCTCGCTCGATTGTTGCTTCGTGGTTGGCCATCTTTCTTCACGCAATGTAAGCCATGGCGGTCCTTGCCCACCAAAGGTTAGATTCGGCCAGTTGCTCTGCCTTGATGCCCCTGGATCCTAAGTCGGCAGGGTTGTCACTGGATCTGACATGCCGCCAACGGTGGTCTCCGCTCAGCTCTTGAATGCTGGCTACTTTATTCGCCACAAAAGTCTTCAGCTCACATGGCATCTTGCTGATCCAACAGAGGGTAACTGTAGAGTCGGGCCAGTATGTCTTTGCCAGATCTTTTATTGCGCACGAATTGCTCACCTGCACCATTAACTTGCACAAAAGCTCAGCTGCACATAGCTCAAGTCTCGGCACAGAAATTACCTTAATTGGGGCCACCTTGGTCTTCGAAGCAATGATCCTGCAAGTCGTTTCCCCTGTTAGGGAGGTAGCACGCATGTAGACGACTGCTGCATAGGCTCTGGTGGATGCATCTGCGAAACCGTGTAACTCCAGCTGGTGCTGCTCCGTGCTGCCAAGCCATCTCGGAATCCTGATCACTTCCAGGTGTGACAACTGCTCATAGTACTTCCGCCATACAGGCAGAATGGTTGCGGGAATTTGCTCGTCCCATCCAACTCCAGAGCGCCATAGGTCCTGTATGAGTATCTTGGCAACTATTATCACTGGTGCAAGGTAGCCATTTGGGTCGTACAGCCTTGCGATGGCACCAATTACTGCTCTCTTTGTAGTAGCCAGGTTGCTCTCGGTTTCTCGTAGTTTGAACAAAATCTCATCTCTTGCACAATCCCATACAAGGCCCAGCATGGATGCATTATGCTCCTCCGGAAATTGTAGCTCTCTTTCACTCGTCCAGGTCCTAGTAAGCTTCGATAGTACGCTCTGACTCGAGGCCAAGAACTTGCTCAACTTGAATCCTCCAGCTCGCAGTGAGGAATTTATTTGATAGCACTTCTGGATCGCTCGCTCTTCAGTGTCTGCGCCGGTCAGCATGTCGTCCATGTAAAAATTGCTCTTTATTGCTTCGCAAGTCTGTGGATATTGCTCTTCATGATCCATTGCGCACTGATGCATAGCTCGTACTGCATTAAAACCGCTCGACGCCATGCCATACGTAACCACTGTCAGACAATATTCGCGCAGTTGCTCATCTGGGTTCTCCCTCCAGAAAATTCGCTGAAGATCCCATTGCTCTGGATTCACACCCACTTGGCGAAACATCTTCTCGACGTCTGCTGAGATCGCAACCTTGTAGCACCGGAAACGGATTATGATCGCCGAGAGATCGTCTTGGAGCTTAGCACCAGAGAACTGCACATCGTTCAATGACACTCCACTATTGCTCTTACATGATGCATCAAAAACCACGCGAAACTTCTTAGTGACGCAATGATGGGGAATGTGGTATGCTCGCTCGCTCGTCCTTGTTCGGACGACTTCCTTCATGTGGCCAAGATGCTCGTATTCGCGCATAAATTCGACATATTTCTGTCTAAGCTCTGGATCTGCACACAATCTCTTCTCGGTTTGTAGGAATCTCTTAATTGCCACCGCCCTGGTTGAACCCAACGCTCGTGCAGTAGGGTTTATCGGAATTGTCACCACATAGCGCCCAGATGGCGCTCGGTAAAATGTGCTCTTGAAGTTCTCTTCGACCCATTCGTCTTCTGCTGACAAGGTGAACTTCCAGCTCGGCTCTTCTAACTCCCAGAATCTCCTCAGCAACTGATTTAGCTCGAAATGCGAGGATTCTGAGATTGCACAAATTGCTCTGGCCGCTCGCTCGTGGTTGTGGCTGTCCAAAGACGATCCACCCCAGATGGGAGTCTTGCGCGGTCAATCCAGACTTGAACCTCTTGACTCCATCTTTAATTATCTCTGCCCATACTTGCGCACCTAATAGCATCTCAATCTTGGCTGGCCGACTGAATTTCGGATCCGCCAACTTTAGCTCACTCATTTCTATCGCCCGCTCTTGCGATAAGGGATTTCCTGGCAGGCAGGAAGTAATTTTCCTGACGGTTAACATCTCGCATTCCAGGTAAAAGCTCGGATCATTTTCCGAAAGAATGCCCAAGCTCACGAGCCCGTTTGGTCGTATGGCAACGCTCGATCCAATGCCACACACATCAAAAACACATCGGCGTTTGATCAGGCCCAGTCTCTGTGCGCACTGTTCTGTTATTAAATTTATCTGGCTTCCACTGTCGAGAAGCGCCCTTGCTTCCGCGGGTTGCCCTGCTCTAGTCTGCACCCTGATGCATGCTGTTGCTAGCAATGCACACTGCACCTCGTTAATTTGCTCTCGCTCAGTTCGCCCAAGCATTACGTCCGCCGAAGGGGGAACGTTATCTATGGCCTGCTGTTCTGCAGGCATCGTTGCCGTTGGTTGCTATTGCTCTTGCTGTGTGGCGACTGACTGCTTGTCTGTTGAGCACGCACTTGGCCCCGCCACTGCCGCAAGCGCATTGCCAGACGCTCGCTGATTTGGACAAAGCACACTGTTGTGCTTCTTGTCGCACTTACGACATGCCCCGCCTGGGCAAGCTTGGGCAAAATGCCCTGGTTGCAAGCAATTTGCGCATAACTTCCAGCTCCGCACTTTATCACTCCTTCCTGCGATGGACAGTGCAAGGAAATCCCCACAGCGATACAGGAAGTGTGGCTCTCTGCACAGTGGACACTTGGGTGTCGCCATTGCTCTGGCGGTGCTCGATACGGGTGCGCTCCTTTGCACTGGCCTCTGGTTGACGGATGCGCTCTGCTGCTCGCTGTCGAAGAAAGCTGAATCCAGTGCACTAGCTCTACGCTCTAAGAATTCAAAGAATTCTTTCAATGTTGAAATCTCTCGCACGTCGCTCCTACTCATCTGCCATGCATGGTTCGTCTCACAATCCAAACGGCTTCGTAGCATGTTTACGATGATCGGATCCCAGGTTGTTGTCTCAAGCCCGAGAGTTCGCAATGAACTTAGATGTACATTCGCCTCGTTCACCAGATCACGCAATCCTCGTGCTCTCGAGGACTCTCTTCCCAATTTCGGTATTGCATGAAGAGCGTTCAGGTGTGCGTCGACCAGATTCTGTCGGTTGTCGTAGATCTCGTTCAACTTTGCCCAGGCCTCCTCATAATTGGCGTCGGTCAATTGCCATCTGCTAATAAGTCTAGCTGGAGCACCTTCCAAAGCCGACTTCAGCTCACGAAGTTTGGTTACGTTCGCCATCGACGCACAATTGTGCACCTCGCTTATGAACTGGTCGCGAAACTCTCTCCATCTTGTGTAGTCGCCCTTGAACGTGGCGATCTTGACGCGCGGCGGATGAGAGAAAGGCAGACCCGAGCAAGGGACCTGCAAGCAGCCTGGATGGTGGGAAGAGGAAGAGCCATAATATCACTCCTCCCCAAAGGCAAGATGCCAAGAAATCCAGGACGTCGGCCACAGTAACAGCGGGACCAAGCACCGCCAAAAAGGCTGATGAGCTCTCGTATGCAAATGCGGCCAAGAGCGTGAGGATTGCGGTCCTACCTAAACAGTACCCTCAGGTTTCCCTCAGTGCGGAAGAATTGTCGGCATTGGAGGAAGCCATCATTGAGGAAGTGTCTCTTGGGTGGAGGCATAAACTGAAGTTCAACGGCCTGCACTTCAGAACGGGGCTCCTGTTAGTCGATTGTGCTGGACAAGAGACAGCAGAATGGCTTAAGGAGAAGGCGTCCAGGCTGAGCACTTGGAATGGCACCGAGCTGATGGCGCGCATGGGTGAAGATATCCCCAAAATGCGAAACATCACCCTATTTCTTCCAAGAAGTTTAGGGCAGGATGATAAAAAAACGCTATCACTCATCCAAGCTCAGAACGACGGCCTGATGGTGCATGCCTGGAAAGTGCTCACCAGTAAGGCAGAGGGCAAGGGACAGCTAATGGTGATCGGCATTGACGATCAGTCTGCAGAAGCTATAATGAAAGCAGACCATCAGCTTCATTACAAGTTCGGAAGGATCCCTGTTACGGGACTCCGAAAACACACGGCAGGCCAAACGACTGCAACCAACACCCATCCCTCCCATCCCCCCGTCCCATCCACTGCATGCTCTAACCCACCCCCCGCTCCTATACTAACCCAAACAACCCAATTAACCCAACCTATCCCGACCCCTGAACCATCCAATCCTACCCTAACACCTGCTATTCCTAAGCCCCTCCAAAACCCTGTAACCCCCAAACCACCCCTAATCCCAGAAACTCCCAATTCCCCCACGACAATCCTCCAAGGCCAGGTACAACAACTGGCCATGGATGAGTCGAGTCAGATGGACGAAGAAATGGAGGGCATTGACCTCTCTTCGAGTTCATCTGAGTCAGACGAGGTGCTTCCCACAAAGGAGGAGGAAGAAAGTCTGCTAGCAGATGAGGGGGCACCAGCCCCCACCTGTTAAACAGATAATGTCTGGACGTAGGATCAGAACCAGGCTAGCCCAGGTAAATTTGCATCACGCAAAAGCGGCATCAGCTATAATTTCTCAAAAATTTTCAGCTGATGACCTTGGACTAGTCCTGATCCAAGAACCCTGGATTCACGGGGGCCAAATTAGAGGCCTAACATGTAAGAACTCTAAATTAATTTGGGATACGAGAATTGACTCGCCCCGAGCATGCATAAAAATAAGAAATAACATAAAATTTATATGTCTTTCAGAATTTATGACGCGGGACCTGGTGCCAATCCAAGCCCAATTTGACAACGGGGGCATCATCAGCACGATGGTGGTAGCAGCAGCTTACTTCGCTGGTGATGAAGAAAACATCCCACCAATCGAAGTACAGGAGTTAGCAGACTACTGCAGCAACAAAGGACTACCGTTGTTGGTCGGTTGTGATGCAAACGCCCACCATACAACATGGGGTAGTACCGATACAAATCAAAGGGGTGAGTACCTTTTAGATTTCATTATCGAGAAAAATCTAGATATTTATAACGTAGGGAACACACCTACCTTTATAACTAGAGTAAGAAAAGAAGTCTTAGACTTAACGTTTGGTAGCTCGACTATAGGGAATCTGATTAGGGATTGGAGGGTTTCAAACGAACCATCTATGTCTGACCATAGAATTATAGAGTTTACCTTAGACAACTTGCTCACAGAGAATACCTCTGGCAGGAACCCTAAGAAAACAAACTGGAACCTGTACAAAAGCGTTCTCAAAACAAACCTTGAACGAATAGGTCCAGTTGAAACGACAAACAGTAACCTTGAGTTAGAACACTTAGTTGATGAGTTTAGTGGGGCAATAATTGAGGCTTATGAACTCAGTTGCCCCATAAAGCAAATTAAAAGACAGAAAGATGCTCCGTGGTGGAACAAAAATCTGGCAAAACTAAGATCCAAGGTTAGAAAACTATTCAACAAGGCAAAGAGCACTGGAGAGTGGAATAACTACTCTGAAGAGCTGACAAAGTATAACGGGGAAATCAGAAGTGCAAAAAGGAAAAGCTTTGCGATGTTCTGCGAGAGGGTTTCCTCTACCCCGGTGGCTGCTAGACTTCACAAAGCTCTAGCAAAAGAACCCACCATCACATCGTTAGCACTTAGATACCCGGATGGTAGCTATACGGAGAATGAGGAGCAAAGGGCTACCCTACTGTTAAATACTCATTTTCCGGGTAGCTTACCAATAGTAGAGAACGTGATGGAGAGAACACCTCTCCGAACTAACCGGACAGACTGGCAGATAGCCTCGACTATTTGCACAGGCAATAGGATTGAATGGGCGATAAGTACCTTTCAACCCTTTAAATCACCGGGTGTAGATGGCATTTTTCCAGCCCTTCTACAAAAAGGAAAGGAGGAATTAATGCCTTATATTATAAAATTACTTCGAAGTAGCATCGCACTTGGGCACATACCAAATCTATGGAGAAGAGCAAAGGTAATCTTTATCCCCAAAGTGGGAAAAAAAGATACAACCCATCCAAAGTCATTCAGGCCAATTAGCCTAACATCTTTTTTACTGAAAACTTTGGAAAAGGTAATCGATAACTACATAAGAGTAGAAGTAATAAGAAGCATGCCTTTAAATCACCATCAGCATGCTTACAGAGCGGACAGATCTACAGAAACCGCACTGTACGAGCTTACAAACACTGTACAGAAAGCATTAGATGACAAAGAGACTGCCATTTGCGCCTTCCTGGACATAGAAGGAGCTTTTGACAACACTTCGCATGTAGCTGTTGACAGAGCCCTTAGTAGAAAGGGGGTACCCATCACCATAACTAGATGGATTGGCAGAATGCTAAGTACAAGAATGGCGGAAGCCAACACAGGACAAAGTGTTCAGAAAGTCATCACTACAAGAGGTTGTCCTCAGGGAGGGGTACTATCACCCTTACTGTGGAGTCTCGTAGTAGATGAATTGCTAGAAACTCTAACTTTTCAAGGTATAAAATGCATTGGCTTTGCCGATGACATTGTAATAACTGCCGTAGGAAAGTTTGAAGAAACTCTTTGTGATATAATACAAAGAGGACTAACAGTAACTAGGAAATGGTGTACTTCAGTGGGTTTGAACATAAACCCCACGAAGACAGCAATAATACCTTTTACTAAGAAAAGACTTCTACCACGCATGAAAAACATAAGATTGGCAGGGGAAGTAATCAACATCCAGAAAGAGGTCAAGTATTTAGGCATTACACTAGATAGTAAACTCCTCTGGAACAAACATGTTGAAATAACTGTCGGGAAAGCCACTAAAGCCCTGATGATTTGCAAAAGAATTGCAGGAAAATCATGGGGATGCAAACCAAACATTCTCAGATGGATGTATACCATGATGGTGAGACCCATAATCACCTATGGAGCGGTTGCATGGCATAAAAGAACCGAATTAACAACAACAAAGAAAAAATTAGAAAAGGTGCAACGGCTTGCATGTATATGTATAACCGGAGCAATGAGAACATGCCCTACAGCAGCAATGGAAAACATTTTAAATCTAGTGCCATTACACGTGGCAATAGAAAGTGCTGCTAAGGGAGCCATCATGAGGTTTGCTAAGGAGGGTACTGGGACAGGGAAGATCATTGGTCATAGAGAGAGGAACATGATCCTCAAGTCCACAGAAATGAACCTTCTTGACATTCCCAGGGATAGCATGATTAGAAAATATAACTTCGTGAAGCTTTTTCGAACGGAGTTAAGTTGCAAAAGAGATTGGATAAGTGAAAGGGAAAACTACAATCTCCAAGCAAACACCATCAAGTGGTATACTGATGGATCGAGAACTTCTGACGGGACTGGTGTAGGGATTTTTGGGCCTAGAACCAAAATTTCCATACCAATGGGGAAGTCCACCAGCATTTTCCAGGCAGAGGTGAATGCCATCGGAAAATGCGCAGAACGTAACATCGATAGAAAATACAAAAAACAAAACATTGCCATAATGTCAGACAGTCAAGCTGCACTGAAAGCTTTGAATTCATACACCATCACGTCAAAACTAGTATGGGAATGTGTAAATAAGCTTAATGAACTAGGCAAGGATAATAAAGTCACACTACATTGGGTACCAGGTCACGTAGGTGTCCAGGGCAATGAAGAGGCTGACTCCCTAGCAAAAATAGGAGCAATGACACCAATAATGGGGCCAGAACCCTATTGTGGCATAGGGGAGAATATAATCAAAAACAAAATCAAAACAGAAGAGGAGGCAAAAAGATCAAAAATCTGGAAAGAACTCCCTAAACTGAGACAGGCGAAACTCTTACTCGGGAATTATAACCGAGAACGATTTCTATCCTGTATCAGCCTTAGTAGAACCAACCTAAGGAGAATAACGGGACTCCTCACTGGCCATTGTAAACTGCGAAGACATCTCAGCCTCCTTGGCCTAGAGAGCAGTGCTTCTTGCAGATTCTGCGATGCTCATGAGGAAACGCCGGACCACATAATAGGTAGTTGCGATGCACTAATGCATCAAAGACAGAAACATCTGGGCAAGTACCATATAGACGAGAACCAAATACATTCTCTAAAAATACCCCAAATTCTCAAATTCCTCAAAGGAACGAATTTGGAGAATGAACTGTAGATGAGAAACCTCATCCAGATCATAAAAAAGGGGGCACAATAGATCTATAAGGTCGCAGTGCAAATATACCCGTAATCATTCATTCATTCATTGACGCGCGGCTCCTGCCGCAATTGAATGACGCTCAGTGTTGCTCGCTCTCCTGCACTGGCTGATGCACCTTGCGCTTCCAGCACCTCGACGCGCTCGTTGATAGCCGCTATAGCACTGTGGTAAGCATCCTCTGCGGCGGCCAGATAATCATCTTGGGTTGCTAACGCCTCTGGTGACTTTGCGCTGTCCACCACCCGCATATTCTCTTCCAAAAGCCTGTCATACGCGGCGGTCGCTGCCCCCCGCTTAGCTCGAAGCAGCGCCAGCGCAGCAGATGTAAAATCGGCAGACTCAACGAATGCTGACACCCTCATCAACGACGAGCGATGAACGTCTCGGCGCTGGACGTCGCCCATTGTTCCTGATGGATATAAGGAACTGCTGCTCTCCAAAGCACTTGCCCGTAAGACCACACGCGATCGCAACAACTCAGGTCGACCCTTCGGAAATGGCAACGATCTGCGCGGAATCAGTGCACAACGCCAAGTTGTTGTTATTGATAGAAGTCACAGCACGGGGTATCAACTTGTTGCTCTCGGCACTAGCGCTCAATTTTTGGAATCGCTCTGATTCTGGAATTGCTCGATTTATTTGGTAATTCGCACTGAAATTTAAAAAAAAACACAAAAACCAGTTAATTGTTTAATGGTTGCTCGTATCTACTTAGCTCCTGCGCGCTGATAAAACCATCCGGCTCGAATGGACCAGAATGTTCCGTAATGAACGGAAGAAAAGAATGAATGAAGAAAAGATTTGCTGTTTTTGCACAATTTAATTTATTAATTTAGAATAACTGGACTGTATATAGCGCACACGCACTGCACGGCTCAACTGCTCTTTTTAGAATGAATACAGGAAAAAAGGTTTTCCATCAGCACAATCTGTTGGCAGCTGCACTGCTGCCTGCTCTCGGTCGCAAGTACCGCTCATTACCAATCACCTCATGTCGGATGTTCGATGCAATCGTTCTCGGTCCGCAAGTACCGCTCATCGACACACTATTGAAAGGGGTGTGTCTTAACAATCCATGTCGACCGTTCTCGGTCCACAAGCGTATTTGTTGTTGGAAGTTTGTGGACCGAGAAATAGTTCTCGTAGATGCTGGCGCATTGTTGTTGTGCTCGCGCGCAAATGCAGCTGGTGGTTGCAATGGTTTTTATTTGCTCTGGTGCCGTCGGTGTTGTGCCTTGTTGCTCTAATCTCTAACAACGAGAAGAATATGAGCAATTAGCCTTTTGAGCTCTCGATCGCATTCGTATCGTACCATCTTCGTCAAGAAACGGTGAAAAACTTAAAATTGAACTGGATGAGTTGACTTTGCCACTTGACCTTAGCAAAGCGACATCAATAGAAAAAGACTCTTCCTGAATCTTCCTGAACATCCAGTTTTCTGCTTGACGAAACTCGAGAGGTGTGACATAGGCTTCATTATCGGTTGGTTTTTTCTGAAAGATGTGTTTGAACCGTAACAAAAGAGCAATGACTCTCACTGACGAAGACCATCTGGCTTGAAATTTTGCAGATAACAAATCATACACTCCGTAAAAATTAGATTTCTTATTAACATGGAGCAAAGTCCCACAAGTCATTCGTTCTTTCTTGTGCAGCTGAGACGTCGTTATACAAGGTGTAATGGGCCAGTCCTCGAAGGGAAGTTTATAAGAAATCTGGGCCTCTGAACCATCTCGTGTCTTGGTTACCCATTGAAGATTCGAATCGCTTTGTGCCATCATCGGCTACGTTGTCGTTGGAGCTGATGTGAAACCACTGACGAACAGAAGTGGAGTCAAGTATCTCATCCACTCGAGTTGCAACAAAGGCAGGCAGCTTATTAGAACAGGTGATCCAAGAAAGCACAGTCTTCGAATCGGAACAGAATAGAAACTCATCAATACGTATGCTGTGGGACTTCTTAATTGTGGCTGCCAAACGAACGCCCAGCACAGGAGCTTGCAACTCCAACCGGGGAATAGATAATTGTTTCACAGGCGCCACCTTCGCTTTTGCCATAACTTGTGCAACTTCAACTTCATCGTCCCACGAAAAACGAAAATAGGCAACTGAAGCAAATGCCTTCTCCGAAGCATCAACGAAGACGACAAGACTAACTTTGGAGTCATCAGGGTTCCACGAAACGTAACGACGCGGAATGTGGATTTTTTGAATGTGCTTGAGTTCTCTGATAAAGTCCAGCCACAGAACTCGTAAATGATCGGAGACGGGATCGTCCCACTCAAAACCTTCTCTCCATACATCTTGAAGAATGATTCGCCCACGGATGATAAACAACGACACGATTCCCAGGGGATCAAAAATCTTCATGATGGTTTTAAGCATCTGGCGCTTTGTAATGACTGCATTTTCAGCAAGCATGTCGTCAAAAACCTCTTTGTCCGCAAGCTTGTACGAAAAGTGGTCAGAGGCTGGGTGCCAGAACATACCTAAGACTTTGGAGACAAAACTGTGGCTTTCATTAGGGTTTATGCTTACCAACTTTGAATTCACATAACCTTCCGGCATATGATACAAGAGATCACGGCTATTTGACTGTATCCCAACTAGATCAAAATTCATCGAGTGACAAATACGAATGGCATCTCTCGTAACAGAAATAGCATCTTCCACTGAGTTGTGACTGTTGAAATAATCATCGAAGTAGGTGCGTTTGGTCAATGCATCAACGGCTTCGGGGCACTCATCCTTAAACAGGTTCGCATGATGATTTTTCACATATTGGGCGCATGTTGGAGAACATCTAGGGCCAAACATCATGACCTCCATGATATACACTGTTGGATCCCTAGAGCTGTCTCCATCTCTCCATAGAATGCGCTGACACTGCTGATCCTCGGCCTTGATTCGGATTCTGTGGAACATCTCACGTACATCGGCGTTAGCTGTAAACGCCGACATTTGACATTCTCGGAATTTGAAAAGAGCAGCATGTAAAGGAACCAAGTTGTCTGGGCCTTTCATCAGATGACTATTTAGCGAAATTCTGTTCACTTTCGCCGCCACGTCAGCCACACATCTTGGTTTCGGAGGAAGCTTGTTGGGATTTACGATGATAAAGGTTGGTGCGTACCAAAAGCGAGCCCAATCCCTTTCCAACTCCTCCTTCGAAGCAATTCGAGCATAGCCTTTGGAAACCAGATCTCGAAAATAATTGTTTTGTTATTCCAGAAGATGAGGCTTTTTCCTTAGGGACTTCTCTAGGCCGAGAAGACGTTTATATAGTAGGCCATATTGTAACTGTCGGGCAATCTGACATCATCGGAATCCCATAACAGGCCAATCTCATATTGTCTGCCAACTAATTTCAAGGCACGTTCCATTATGTGGAAAGAGCGACTTACTTCTCGACTAAGCAATTCACCCTTTGGTGGCATTACACCAAAATCTTCGGTTGTAAAATGACGCCGAACAAGATCGTGAAGATCAACTTCCTCTCTGATAGCATCGTGAAACCTTAGATGCATAACGGGTTTCGCTGCCTGGTGCAAACATGAGACATTCAACGGAGGAGCTGATTTTCCATACACAATCCACCCTAGCAAAGTCTTTAATGCATGCGGCTCCTCATCCTTGCCATGGCGCTGGCCGTGTCCGATTAGAAATTTTGCATGATCTAATCCCAGTAAGATTTTTGGACGAGCATCCACCAGGTCAGAGAGTGGAAGCCCACGGAGATGGGAGCATAAGCTCTTTAAACGTGTGACATCGATACTTTGACTAGCAAGGCCCAAGTCTTTGATGGTGTAAACATTTTTCAAATCATACTTTTTGCGACTCTGAACACCAGAAATGGACAAAGAAGTACGTTTAGATTCTTTGATTCGAGAAACTCCCTTTGTCCACTGTAATGTGAGCTGTTCCGGTTGCCCATCCAAGCCGAGATCATTAAAAAGGTCTTCTTCAATCATCGACAGCGAGGACCCATCATCCAAGAAGGCAAACGTATCTTCAAACAAATCGCCGTTGCCATATATACGTATCGGGACAATCTTGAACATGATTTTGAAATCGGTCCCAACATGAGAAGAATGGATATGCGGCTGTGGCACGAACGGAACTGCTGCAGAATTCAAATCGGAGTTGCTACCCTCAGATGAGACCGTATGCAACAATGGATGATGACGTCGGTTGCATCCATCAGTACCACACGACCTCTTCTTGGAGCAAACTTTCCACTTATGCCTTGTGGAATCCAAACACGAAAAACAAATGGACTTCTCCTTAACAAACGCCTGCCTCTGAACCGGTAGCAAAGCCAAAAATTCTTCGCATTGAGCCAAAGAGTGGTTTTTATTGCACTTGCACTGCACAGAATGGATAATCCAGAAGAATGCAACAAAACTCGAGAAGACTTGGCGATGGCTGTTGATTGTGACTTCTTCTGTTCAGAAATTCCACCAGGTTTCGCAAGATCAGGTGGTAAGTCAATTACCTTTTCCGTCAAAAACTCAGCAAATTGTTGCAAGTTGACTCGTTGCATAACTGACTTTCTTCTCTGCCATTCTTGATAAAGACCAGCACCCAACCTCGAAACTAGATTAGTGAGTACATACCCATTTGACAGGTCTTCTTCTCTATATCTTTTGATGTTAGTGACCTTTTGATACTACATATATGCTGTTGTTGAATGGGCTTCAGGTCAAATGAAACAAATATTTTATTTTTGTGACAACGTTTCGTCCATGTATATGGACATCATCAGGTGAACAATGGTTTCTATATTAGCATTGATAAATATGTTAAAAAATTGTTTACAAAATATTCACATTACAGTAAGCACTTACAATAATTGTTACATTAAAATTAAATAGTTAATTTCTTCTACACAGTAAAAAAGTTAAACTGACACGTAACTGTCCAACAATACAGTACAAGAAATGAAAAATTATATAAACATAAAACGCATCGAAATCATATTGCAGAGCTTTTTCTTTTCCTTTTCTCCACCAAGTGTTTGTAGTGTGGGCTGACGTCTTCCATATCGGTTCGTCTGTTCATTGTGTTATCAGCATTGATTATATGTAATGTTTCGATAATCATCCTTTTGTTTTGGTGTTCTTCTCGCTGCATTATTTTGACGTTATCGTGGTTGGGGCTGTGCTTGAAAGCTATGCAATGTGATGCCAGTGCTGTCTTCTGTGGTGCGTTGCTCTTGATGTCAGATTTGTGTCCAGCCAGTCTGCTTTTGAGTTTTTGTTTAGTTGTTCCTATGTAGATTTGGTTACATTCTTCGTCAGAGTTTCCATTACAATTAATTTTGTAAACTAAATTTGAATGTTCCATTTTGTCTATTTTTGTTTTCAAGTTAGTGTATAATTGTGAAGTTGTGTTTGTGGATTTCATGGCTAATTTATATTTCACTGTATCTATAAGTTTTGCACTTTTGAACCGGTCTGCTATTTCTTTAATGTACGTAAAGGATTTGTATATTTTGTTTTCTCTTTCTTTTTGTTCTGTTGGGTGGATGGTTCGATGTTCATATTGTGTAATAAGTGTTTTTATTATTTGTAACGGGAAGGCGTTTTTTTGCAGTATTTCTTTTATTTTTACTTTGTTACTGATGTGATATTCTATGTCGCTAATTGAAAGTACTCTATGTATCAAGTTTTTGGCTGTATTGAAAATTATTTGTTTGGGATGCTGGGAAAAGAAGTTTATCAATCTACCGGATGAAGTTGGTTTTTGGAACCAATCCATTTTGAGTTTTCCTTGTTCACGAATGACTACTGTGTCAAGGTATGCTAATCTGTTGTTTGTTTCAATTTCAACTGTGAATTGTATTTTTCTATGGAAACTGTTGAGGATATTTAGAGTGTGTTCAATGTCTTTCGCTTTTATTATGGCAAATATGTCGTCCATATAAAACAATATTCAATTTACACTGCAAAATTTTGAACCTCTTCATTTCCGCAAAACACAAAAACTTAACCTCCACGGTAAAAATAATTAAAAACATTGAAAGCTCTATTGTATCAACTTTGACAGAAGAAGAATACTCAAACTTTCTATTTCATGAACAAACACAGACCAACAATAGAAAAGAAAAGCTCACACGAGCACACGACAAAAAACTAATATTGCTTAAGAATAGGATGAAAGAGAAATACGGCATTCGTCTAAATCAAAAGTGGTTTGTCAACAAAACCAGTGTTCCCATTTCAGATGAAATTCAATACTTACTTTCGCTAGGTCCAAAGTACGCACTTCCTACTACCATTCACTCCACCTCTAACTCCTTCTTCAAAATTATTGCAGACGGTGAAGATTGCATCCAAACAATAAGCGATAATGACGAAAAGGAGAAAGCGCGGGGTAAATTTGCAAACATGTTAAATAATTGTATGGAAAAGAAAAATTTTTCGGAATTCAATAAATATATAACCAATATTCTCAACGAAACAAAAAACTTTCTCTCCAAACACCGAGAAATTTACATTGTTTCAGCGGATAAGGGTAACGTCACAGTAGCAATATACAAACATGATTATGACACAAAAATGAAAACAATGATGGAAGACAGAAACGTATATTGGCCAATGCGAAACGATCCCACGAACAAATTGCAAGAGAAAAACAACAGCCTGGTTAAATATTTATTTGAAAACCAAATAATCGATCAACGTCAAAAACACATCATGACCACATATAATTCGGTAGCTCCCAGACTTTATGGACTTCCCAAAATCCATAAAGAAGGTCTTCCCCTACGCCCTATATGTTCTTCAACGAAAGTTCCGTGTTATAACTTGGCCAAGTACCTCATTAGTATTTTGAAAAACCTAACAACAGATTCCCAATTTAATGTTAAGGATTCACTCCAATTCAAAAACAAATTGCAGGGGCTAAAAATGGAAAATGACGAAGTTCTGGTGTCGTTCGATGTAATATCTCTTTTTACAAATATTCCGCTAAATACGGCACTAGAATTTATCAGTAAAAGCTGGGACAAAATTAAGGAACACACTCTCATCAAAAAGTCAAAATTTCTCGAACTACTAAGATTCTGTATAATCGACAACAACTACTTGGTTTATGGCAACAAAACGTACCAAGAAAAAGATGGAATGCCGATGGGAAATCCAGCTTCACCCATAATAGCAGACATCATTCTCGAAGAGCTCCTTAACAACTGCCTCGAAAAACTACAAAACAAACCTAAGGTCTTGACAAAATATGTGGACGACATATTTGCCATAATAAAAGCGAAAGACATTGAACACACTCTAAATATCCTCAACAGTTTCCATAGAAAAATACAATTCACAGTTGAAATTGAAACAAACAACAGATTAGCATACCTTGACACAGTAGTCATTCGTGAACAAGGAAAACTCAAAATGGATTGGTTCCAAAAACCAACTTCATCCGGTAGATTGATAAACTTCTTTTCCCAGCATCCCAAACAAATAATTTTCAATACAGCCAAAAACTTGATACATAGAGTACTTTCAATTAGCGACATAGAATATCACATCAGTAACAAAGTAAAAATAAAAGAAATACTGCAAAAAAACGCCTTCCCGTTACAAATAATAAAAACACTTATTACACAATATGAACATCGAACCATCCACCCAACAGAACAAAAAGAAAGAGAAAACAAAATATACAAATCCTTTACGTACATTAAAGAAATAGCAGACCGGTTCAAAAGTGCAAAACTTATAGATACAGTGAAATATAAATTAGCCATGAAATCCACAAACACAACTTCACAATTATACACTAACTTGAAAACAAAAATAGACAAAATGGAACATTCAAATTTAGTTTACAAAATTGATTGTAATGGAAACTCTGACGAAGAATGTAACCAAATCTACATAGGAACAACTAAACAAAAACTCAAAAGCAGACTGGCTGGACACAAATCTGACATCAAGAGCAACGCACCACAGAAGACAGCACTGGCATCACATTGCATAGCTTTCAAGCACAGCCCCAACCACGATAACGTCAAAATAATGTAGCGAGAAGAACACCAAAACAAAAGGATGATTATCGAAACATTACATATAATCAATGCTGATAACACAATGAAGAGACGAACCGATATGGAAGACGTCAGCCCACACTACAAACACTTGGTGGAGAAAAGGAAAAGAAAAAGCTCTGCAATATAATTTCGATGCGTTTTATGTTTATATAATTTTTCATTTCTTGTACTGTATTGTTGGACAGTTACGTGTCAGTTTAACTTTTTTACTGTGTAGAAGAAATTAACTATTTAATTTTAATGTAACAATTATTGTAAGTGCTTACTGTAATGTGAATATTTTGTAAACAATTTTTTAACATATTTATCAATGCTAATATAGAAACCATTGTTCACCTGATGATGTCCATATACATGGACGAAACGTTGTGACAAAAATAAAATATTTGTTTCATTTGACCTGAAGCCCATTCAACAACAGCATATGGTCTTCTTCTCTATTTATCGATTTGAGGTCTGCCACGAACCCTTTGAGTTTAACTGCCCAGGTGCGAAGCTTAGGATCTGATTTTGACGTTAAATTTGGAAGGTTTAATAAATCCGAAGTTAAGTCGTGAACCAGGACATCATAACGACCAAAAATTGTACGGAGCGAATCTATTATCGTGTCTGCATCCGATGAATACTTCAGTCGATCGCTTACAAGTTGATATGCCTCACCCTTCAAGGCCTTACGTAAGCGAGCGATATTTTCTTTTGCGCTATACCTTCCTTCGATTGTTGTTGATTTATATACTTCCTCGAAATATGGCCACTCTCTTTTGTTTTCCCCCGAAAAACTCGGCAATTCCTGAACATTGCTTCGATTCAATATTGTGAGCAAGTTGGCCATATCTTGATCTCGAAAGGAGGAGTCGCGAGAACATTCATGTCGATCGTTGCTCTTTGGTGACGGCGTAGACTGATTTGAAGGCTGGACTGGTGCTTGACGCAAAGGCGTGGACTGGCAATTTCCCATGGAACTATTCAACATTGCCTGATGGTTAGCCTGAATTTTTTTAATTATCTCCAGCTTGGCAATTTTACTGGGATCACAAACACTTTCTTTTGGAGCACTGATAGAAGCTGGTTGTTCCTTGACAACAGACAATTTTGCCAATTTCAATTTTGCTTCGGCAAGTTCAGCTCGTAACTCCAAAAGCTCCTTATCACGTTGAGCTACTGTGGCTTGTGCCACTGCAGCCGCTTCTATAATCACATCCATTTGATCTTCAAGTTCATTTTATACGACAGGGGCCGCCGGCGCTGACAGAGAAACTCGATGACTGGTCTGGGCATGTGAAACATCCTCATCTTCCCTCAACACACAATCATTCTCTTCACAAAACCAGGGAGTGATTGTATCGAACATAGAGAAATTACTTACCTAGAGAACCCACTCAGGGGGTTCGTTCTCTTCCACCCTACAAGCTGCTTAAGGCAATAGAGGTGTGAATGCGTTAGTGGTCCAATACATTTCTTATGGGATGAAGCATTTATGGATGTATTAGTTGTTGCTTTAGATCAAATTGAGCTAATTGCTCAGTCCCCTTAAGGGTTTTGGCTCACTTTTCAAAAAAAAAAAATCCGTTGAATTCAAAAATTGAAAACAAATATAGATTTTTTGTATAAAAATGCCTGTTTCGACTCACTTTCAGTGTATAGTATATTGGTCTAAATATAACCTTTTGTGGCTTTTGGCATTCAAATTCTATAGTTTTATAATTGTTTTCGCTGCAAAAAAAGTAAATTCAACTAAAAAGTATAAGCGAGTCCTAAATATAGATAGTGCGTACGCGCCAAACTTCTTTTGAGTTGGTTCCCAGTTTTGAAGTTTTGGTGACAGATCAAAAAAGTAAAAAAAATTTGACAATTATTATTATTGTATACATACATACATCAGTTTACAATCAGAATCAAAATCAATTCAAGTTTTCCTTTTCAGTTTTTATAAATTATATATTGAATAATTTGTTTTTAAATAAAAAAAAAATTATATGGATTACAATCAAGTGTAAAAAAACATTCCATAAAAAATATCTTCATGTGGCCGAGAAGATCATCTACAATCATAAAAACTAACTCTGGCCGAAAAACGAAATTACAAAGAAGTTTGCGGTGAATCTGGAAAATACGGAAAGATTGCCGAAATTGGCCAAGGAATATTTGGGTAAGTGCTTCAATATCCTACAGTTAAAATCAGAATATATATTTACTGTAGGTAACTTATATTCCTAGTGAAGTGTTTAAAGCTCGGGAAAAGAAGAGCAACAAGTAATTTTTGGCCATGAAGAAAGTCGTCATGGACAATAAAAAAGATGGTGTAAGTAAAGTGTATTGTAAAAATAACTCATGATGGTGTTCCTATTAATATTATATCTGTTTTCTAGTTTTTGCAACTCCTAAAACACGAGAATGTCATCATTCTTATAGAAATCTGCAGAACACAGGCGACTCATCATAACCAAATATAGGTCCACATTCTATTCAGTCTGTGAGAGATCAAGAAAGTTTGGTAACAGATTTTGAATGGATTGCATTACATTCACAGTAAAAAGGTAAGTTCTGACAATGAGACTGCATAGTAAAAATGTTAAAATTTGTTTCAATACTTTCAGATATTACATTGCGATATGAAAGCTGCAAAAGTGTTCCCTAAGTACAACACGTTGAATAAAGGCTTTAGGACACACCGAACATGCGTAGGGCTTTTCACCTGTAAAATAAAATAAAATTCTTTAGTAGGTTACGATTTTGCAAAAGGACAAACAAATTAATGTCTAACTAATTTGTTTATGTTAGTGGCAGTTGGAATTTAGTCATTACCTGTGTGAATCAAATTCATCTTCTTTTAGTTGTTGTCTTGTTGATTATTTGGATTAGCCAATACTCCACGATGCCACCGATTTGTGGTTTTATCACAAATTAAAAACATTCGAAGTTTGAATATCAGCTAGGGTCACTTTATGCTGGTCTTTCTTGAATTTAGACTCTATGTATAAGTTGATTTATGAGTTTCTAAATAGAGAAAAAAATGTAATTATTATGAATGTTTCTTTGGAACAGAGTTTATATAGATACAAACCTGAACATATTGCAACTCAGATTTCTTGACCTGCAAGAAAACATCTCCAACATCTACAGACAATCTGTAATGTGGGTTATAAGAACAGTTGTTAGACCAGTTCGTTTAATTTCCGGTGGGGGAGTATCATCACAGATTTGATGCAGAACCAAGGGATTTAAATTAACATCCTCCTGCGAAGATGTATCATACAGCACAACCTGTATATTAATCATACTACCCTCTGCTTTGCCGGCTAAGTAGCCGTCAACTCTTGATCGGTGTCAGGGAACACAGGCAAATGACGACGACTGTCTTGTATTTTTATTTCATCAGTGGCCAAACTGGCACAAGAGAATTTAGCCAAATTTTCATTTGGATACGTAGAGTAAACACTTTCATTGAATAGTACATGACACTGCAACAACTTGGAGAATTTCGATTTGAAGAAAGTGTATTCAGGTTGCGCACACCGCCTTACAACACAATATTCTGAAAGTGATGTCACAGGATCAAGTTTCGGATTGAATTGGACAACTTTTTGTGGAATTATTTGCTAAGAAAGAGAAATATGTATGTGATTTAAAACATTATCAAATGCGAGAATATAAAAATAATCAAACTTACTTGGGTCTCTTGGGTTGTATTCTTTATCACATTTGATTTTCGGTCGCCAAATGGACTCGGTACCTCCGAACCAGCAGCCGATAAAGCTGGCGAGGAATCTGGTGTATTTCCTGCAGGAACGCTCGGCCCTATCGTAACAATATGCTGTTGCTGCTGCTTGTTTTGGTAATTTTGTTTGCTTTTGTTGCTGTTGTTGTTGATTTTGATATCTTTTTTGTTGATGAACCTGATGAATTGGTTGAATAATAAATTAATTATAACAATTTGTAAAAATATTAAAACAAAATACAGAAAATACAAACCTCAGCAAGTCTTTCATTTTTGACAAATAACAAAAAGTCCATTAGTTGTTTTTGTAGTCCAATCTGACATTTAGTTTTTTTTTTCACAACTCACATGTATGCACCGATTGGAGAATTAAGAGAGTTTTCTCTTATTCTCCTCAAATAAAATTTGCGGGTTTAAGAAGCAAGAGGGGTACCGGTGGGTTCTCTAGGTAAGTAATTTCTCTATGGTATCGAACTTGCTTGGGTCGAAGTCGCGGCAATTATAATGCTTTGTATATGAAAACTATAGTACTCTCATGGCGAGTTTTTTTAGGGTTGCCCGGATCCTGGTGGTGGCGCTGCAAAATGTGAGGTATAAAATTCGATTTGGTGAGTCTTTAAGCGTCGAAAATTGGTGGTAGAAGCAAGAGGAGACTATTTTTTGGATAATTGCATCCAAAAAATATCAATAAATATCATTTAAAACCTCCATAAGCTCTCCGCAAAAAAAAAAGAGTAAGGGTTGCCGGCATACATTAGATGTCGCCCCATTCGACTTCCACCATGAGAGTACTATAGTTTTCATATACAAAGTATAAGTATATATACAAATAACGTTTACATTTGTCGCAAGACACCATTTGGTCATCATCCGCACGTCGACAAGTCGCCAAAGCGCAACTATGATCGTTCTTGTCGGCCATATCAAAGCAGAGAACTCGACTTTATTCAAAGTGAATCACAAATTAAAATAAAATTATGTTGCTACACCAAATTTATTTTCCAAATAATAAAGATTTATTCCAAGGATAGGATTCAATTTTATTTTCTAAAAGAATTACAAATTAGTTCATAGTAAATTCTATATCAAAAATATAATTACTTACAATTTGATATTAAATTATAACTGATGAGCAACTAACTTAATGTAAAAATGGCAAAAAAGTTAAATCGTTTCTCAAAATGAAGGTTATGTATTGTAATATTCTGCTAAGGGTTCGCAATAAAAACTTATTTACTTTATTTCTTAACTTCTTCTTATTACATTTAAAATAAAACACACTTTACTTCTATTGAAATCACTTTTATTAATCACTGGCACAACACTTTACACGAACTTTATTCTTTCACTTTCAAAAATAAACTGTGTCCAATCGGTAGCGCCATCAACCTTATATAGGGAAATATCTGGTTCTGGTCTAATCTCGAAAGCAATAGAAATCTTTAGAACCTGTATCTCGATCTTTCTATTCTGACAGATAGATGGAATAATTCCCCTTCGGACTTCGACATTTACCAATGTTCGAAAAAGCTCATTCAAAGCTCATAGCAGGTTGTTTTAAATCGCAATGTTACTAGATGGCGCTGTCATCGCATTCGAGAATCGATGTAGTTCGAATGTAAAAGTCGTTATATTATGATTCAAAAGTAGTTAACTAATTTTCGTTACATTGCCCCCCTCTTAGAATTGATCGTCCCGAACAATTTCATCACCTCTTTCACCGTTATATCGATGTAACCGGTCAGCGTGAACTACTTTTAGTTTGCCTCTTACGCCTCTTTGTATACGGTAAACCACATCATTGATTCTTTTCACCACAGTATATGGGCCCTCCCAGTTTTGTTGGAGTTTTGGTGATAGCCCCTTTTGTCGATGAGGATTGTAAAACCACACAAGGTTTCCTTCTTGAAATCCCGTTGCTGTCGCTCTTGCGTCGTATCTTGTTTTCATCCGATCACTAGACAATTTTATATTTGTCCTTGTTTGTTGATGAATGTCAATAAGCCTTTTCTTGAGGTCATCCACATATTCGTCTGTTCCCTGTGACTCATTTGGATGACAACCAAATTTCACTTCACTTGGCAGCCGTATAGTTGATCCGAACAGGATTTCCGATGGTGTTTTTCCTGTTGAGCTATGGGTTGCACTTCGATATGCCATAAGGAACAATGGGATATGTCGGTCCCAGTCTCGTTGGTAGTCGCCGACAACCTTCGACAGATGTTCTTTAAGGGTTCTGTTGAATCGTTCAACCATCCCATCAGATTGTGGATGGAGCGGTGTTGTTCTTGTCTTTTTAATGCCAAGGAGCGAGCAAACTTCCTGAAAAACTTTAGATTCGAAGTTCCTTCCTTGGTCAGAATGAAGCTCCATAGGAACACCGAACCTGCTCACCCAATTGAAGACAATTTGATCCACAACTGTTTTGGTTTCTTGGTTTGGGATGGCAAATGCTTCAGGCCACTTGCTGAAATAGTCCATGACTACAAGGATGTATCGGTTTCCGTTGTTAGTTTGAGGAAAAGGACCCGCGACATCTATTGCGATTCTCTCAAAAGGTGTGCCCACATTATACTGCTGCATTTTACTTTGAATTTTTCTACCTGGTCCCTTGCTAGCAGCACAAGTATCACATTTTCGGCACCATCTTTCGACGTCATCTCTTGCGTGTAGCCAGTAGAATCGTTGTCGTACCTTTTACAGCGTCTTATTCACTCCCAAATGACCTCCAGAAGTTCCATCATGCATCTCTTGAAGTACGTCGTTAACCTTTGACCGAGGTACGACTAGCTGCATCACATAAGATTTACCGTCTGCAACCGTTAATGGGATCAGCTCTAGTTCGTTGAACGATGACCATTTCCTTTTCTTCTTGGCGTGTGCAATGCTTACAGTCTGGTTTACACGGTCGCCGGGATAGAGCGTCTGCGTTTGAATGCAGCTTTCCTCTTCGATGTTGAATCTCATAGTCATACGTCTGCAACCTCTCGATCCATCTTGCTACTTGACCTTCTGGATTTTTGAAGTTTAAAAGCCAATTGAGCGCACCATGATCTGTTCGAAGAAGGAACTTTTGTCCATAGATGTACTTATGGTAGTGCTTTGTTGCCAATATCAGAGCGAGAAGTTCCCTCCTTGTAACGCAATAATTCCTTTCTGGCTTCGAAAGTACCTTGCTGTAATAGGCGACAACTTTTTCCTCTCCGTCATGTACTTGTGATAGTACAGCTCCAATTCCAACGTTACTTGCATCAGCGTCGATGATGAAAGGTTTTCCTGGAGTTGGATAGGCCAGTACAGGTGCATTACATAAACGCAGTTTCAGTTCTTGAAAGCTTTTCTCGCACTCACCTGACCATTTGAACGGCTTCCCCTTTTCAGTAAGATGATGCAAGCTTTTGGCGATCTTAGCAAAATCCTTTACGAAACGCCGATAATATGTGGCCAGACCAAGAAAGCTCCGGAGTTGATGTTTGTCCTGAGGCGTTGGCCAATTCTTTACAGTATCAACTTTCTCAGGATCAGTTTTTACTCCTTGGGATGAGATGATATGTCCCAAATATTTAACTTCGGTCTTGAAAAACGAACATTTCTTAGGATTTAACTTTAGATGTGCCTCTCGAAGCCTCTGGAATACAGCTTTAAGGTTTTTACAATGTTCGTCAAATGTTTTTCTGTACACGATGACATCGTCCAGGTAGACCAGGTAGACCAGGCAAGATTTCCAGGTTAGTCCATGTAGAACGCACTCCATCAAACGCTCGAAAGTTGCTGGAGCGTTGCATAGTCCGAATGGCATCACATTAAATTGCCACAGACCGTTTCCTGTGGAGAACGCCGTCTTTTCCCGATCTTCTGGGTGAATTTCGACTTGCCAATAACCGCTCTTCAAATCCAAAGTTGAAAACCATTAGGCTCCTTCCATCGCGTCTAAGGTGTCGCTGATTCTGGGTAGAGGGTAGCTATCTTTCTTTGTCACGTCGTTCAGTCTTCGGTAGTCTACACAAAATCGAGTGCTTCCATCCTTCTTTTTGACAAGAACGACTGGTGATGCCCAAGGGCTTTTGGAATTTTCGATGACCCCATCTTTCTTCATTGTCGATATCATTTCTTCAACTTCAGTTTGTTTTGCTAGAGGGAGACGTCTTGCTGGTTGGCGAATTGGTCTTGCATCTCCTGTATCAATTCGAAGCCTTACTAGTTGTGTTCGACCATATTGTCCGTTGGGTGAAGAGAATATATCAGCATACTCATGAAGAAGATCTCCAGCAACATTAAGCTGATGTCGACTCAGACTTGATGACTTCAGAATTTGGTCTTTTAATCTGTCAAAGCTCAGGGGTTTCTTTGTTTCCGCTTCGGTGATCTTAGTAATCGCGGATACAGGTTCACATTGCCCAACTACTTCTCCCTTCTTGAGCTTAATTTCGTACGGTTTGATGTTCAGTATCCGCACAGACACCATGTTGTTCTTTGGTGCCACCAGAGTCTTCCCTACCATGATGTTTTGGGAACGTTGTTGAGTTGTTGTTGAGTTTTCGTTGCCATAGACCATCGGAATCTCCACATTTTGGTACTTAAGAACTTGTTTACCGATATCCAAAATTATTCCATGCTCCTTCATGAAGTCGATTCCAACGATGCACTCGTCACATATATCTGCTACCAGGAATAGGTGCGAAAACTCTAGTTCTGCCAAACGGATCATAAGACGAACCTCACCATATACTTTTGCTGCCTCTCCTGTGGCGGTCTTCAGACGGTAGCTATTGGTGTTGTGTAGCCAAGACATCTTGACCAAGTCTCTTCGTACAATGGAGGCGGTGGCACCGGTGTCGATTGTAGCCACGTGTTTCTTATTGTTTATTATTGCCTCCACTGTCAGGCTTTTGTTGTCTCGTTTAGTCTGTGAGACTTGGATAGTGTTTCTGGGGCCATCGATACCAGAAACCAGCTTCTGCCCCTCGAAGTTGGTTCTTACTCGTTTCCCGTCTGGGAAACAAGTTGAGCAGGAGTGTTGGTACTATTTCTTGGTTGTTCTCGAGCGTTGGTTCTGCTTCCACAATGTTGGCATGCAGCTCTTCTCGGTGGTAATCTGCACTGCCGCTGGAGATGTCCGGTTTTGTTACAATTCCAGCATCGAGCAAGTCCTTCACGCTGGCTTCTTTGGAATGCGATTTTCTGACAAGAACATTCTTCAACTTCTCTGACTCGATGAACTCCTTGGGAAGCTTGTTCTGACGCTTCCATAGTCAGAGCAAACGCTAAAGCTTCAGGAAGCGTACGTTTTCCAGCAGTTCTAATTGCTCGCTGTAAGTTGATGTCAGATACAGCACGGATGAAGGCTTCTGTTGCAAGTTGGTTGACGATTTCATCCCCTGCAGCTGGATATGCGAGATGCGCCAACCGTTCAATATCCGCTTGAAGTTGCTGCAGAGTTTCTCCTCTTTTCTGGACTCTAGTATTTAGTTGGACGCGGAAGACTTCTTGCATATGGCCATCTCCAAAACGTTTGTCTATGGCCTGAACAAGAGCACTGAAGTTACCATTCTTATCTGCTGGGATGGTTTGCAGCAGTTCAGCAGCAGATCCTCTGAGGGCAACCGTCAGAGCTATAAATTTGTCTTCTTCATCCCAGCCATTTGTCGCTGCGGCTGCCTCAAACTGTTTTTTATAGATCGACCAAGAAGTTTGCCCGTCAAAAGTCGGTGGATGTATTTCCTTCTTCCTTGGGTAATCGCCAACACTTTCCCTAATCTTAATTTTTCGAACTTTGTCTAATTCGTCGGTTATGCTTTGTATTTTGCCTTCGAATTTTTCTTGAACATCCTCGAGCTTTGCGTCTACTTTTGAAAATTGCTTTTCGACGCAATCAAAACGTCCATCAATAGTAGCGAACTTGTTCTCAAAGGCATCAAGCTTACCTTCGATGAGAGTCTTTTGTTCTTTTGAAAAATAAACAAAACTTTGGCGAAAATCAAGGTATTTTATATGAATTTTTCATTTAAAATTATCACATTTCAAACAAAGGAGAGAAAAATTGCAACAAAACGTTAGTTTTTTAAACACTTAAGAGAGTAAAAAGAGGGGCAAAAAATTATTTATTCACCAAAATAACAAATATTTATATATAAAACAAAAAATTAATTCATCCCGACAAGCAAACCACGATCTTAAACGTCAAAGCAATCACCCGTCAGTTGCTTTCCTATCCGACTGCTAGTAAAAGCCATCTAGTGGCAAGTAGCATTACTTCAACTAATTCATCCAGGGCCGACATCAAAATTCAGAAGGTTTCAAAAAGTACTAATTGACTAAAATGGCAATTACTTTAAACGATTTGAAGTCGCTTGTAAAGGAGCAAAAAGAGGAAATCCTACAAAATATCACGGAAGCTACCGATAGGGTTATCAAAAATACTGATGAAAAAGTAGGGATTATTTCCGAAAAGGTAGAGAAGCTGGAAAAAATTGTTGAAATGCAAGGAAATATAATAGAAAAACAAGAAGCCATGTGTTCCAAGCAAGAAAAGAGAATCTCTCAGCTGGAAGTAGGTTTGAGGAAAAATAATTTAATTATCTTTAAAGTTGAAGAAACCGACAAAAATGCGGAGGAACTCAAAGAAATTGTTGTTAATATTTTAAACAACGACAACGAAAACTTTCAATTAACATCAAGTGACATTGATGTATCATACAGCACAACCTGTATATTAATCATACTACCCTCTGCTTTGCCGGCTAAGTAGCCGTCAACTCTTGATCGGTGTCAGGGAACACAGGCAAATGACGACGACTGTCTTGTATTTTTATTTCATCAGTGGCCAAACTGGCACAAGAGAATTTAGCCAAATTTTCATTTGGATACGTAGAGTAAACACTTTCATTGAATAGTACATGACACTGCAACAACTTGGAGAATTTCGATTTGAAGAAAGTGTATTCAGGTTGCGCACACCGCCTTACAACACAATATTCTGAAAGTGATGTCACAGGATCAAGTTTCGGATTGAATTGGACAACTTTTTGTGGAATTATTTGCTAAGAAAGAGAAATATGTATGTGATTTAAAACATTATCAAATGCGAGAATATAAAAATAATCAAACTTACTTGGGTCTCTTGGGTTGTATTCTTTATCACATTTGATTTTCGGTCGCCAAATGGACTCGGTACCTCCGAACCAGCAGCCGATAAAGCTGGCGAGGAATCTGGTGTATTTCCTGCAGGAACGCTCGGCCCTATCGTAACAATATGCTGTTGCTGCTGCTTGTTTTGGTAATTTTGTTTGCTTTTGTTGCTGTTGTTGTTGATTTTGATATCTTTTTTGTTGATGAACCTGATGAATTGGTTGAATAATAAATTAATTATAACAATTTGTAAAAATATTAAAACAAAATACAGAAAATACAAACCTCAGCAAGTCTTTCATTTTTGACAAATAACAAAAAGTCCATTAGTTGTTTTTGTAGTCCAATCTGACATTTAGTTTTTTTTTCACAACTCACATGTATGCACCGATTGGAGAATTAAGAGAGTTTTCTCTTATTCTCCTCAAATAAAATTTGCGGGTTTAAGAAGCAAGAGGGGTACCGGTGGGTTCTCTAGGTAAGTAATTTCTCTATGGTATCGAACTTGCTTGGGTCGAAGTCGCGGCAATTATAATGCTTTGTATATGAAAACTATAGTACTCTCATGGCGAGTTTTTTTAGGGTTGCCCGGATCCTGGTGGTGGCGCTGCAAAATGTGAGGTGTAAAATTCGATTTGGTGAGTCTTTAAGCGTCGAAAATTGGTGGTAGAAGCAAGAGGAGACTATTTTTTGGATAATTGCATCCAAAAAATATCAATAAATATCATTTAAAACCTCCATAAGCTCTCCGCAAAAAAAAAGAGTAAGGGTTGCCGGCATACATTAGATGTCGCCCCATTCGACTTCCACCATGAGAGTACTATAGTTTTCATATACAAAGTATAAGTATATATACAAATAACGTTTACATTTGTCGCAAGACACCATTTGGTCATCATCCGCACGTCGACAAGTCGCCAAAGCGCAACTATGATCGTTCTTGTCGGCCATATCAAAGCAGGGAACTCGACTTTATTCAAAGTGAATCACAAATTAAAATAAAATTATGTTGCTACACCAAATTTATTTTCCAAATACTAAAGATTTATTCCAAGGATAGGATTCAATTTTATTTTCTAAAAGAATTACAAATTAGTTCATAGTAAATTCTATATCAAAAATATAATTACTTACAATTTGGTATTAAATTATAACTGATGAGCAACTAACTTAATGTAAAAATGGCAAAAAAGTTAAATCGTTTCTCAAAATGAAGGTTATGTATTGTAATATTCTGCTAAGGGTTCGCAATAAAAACTTATTTACTTTATTTCTTAACTTCTTCTTATTACATTTAAAATAAAACACACTTTACTTCTATTGAAATCACTTTTATTAATCACTGGCACAACACTTTACACGAACTTTATTCTTTCACTTTCAAAAATAAACTGTGTCCAATCGGTAGCGCCATCAACCTTATATAGGGAAATATCTGGTTCTGGTCTAATCTCGAAAGCAATAGAAATCTTTAGAACCTGTATCTCGATCTTTCTATTCTGACAGATAGATGGAATAATTCCCCTTCGGACTTCGACATTTACCAATGTTCGAAAAAGCTCATTCAAAGCTCATAGCAGGTTGTTTTAAATCGCAATGTTACTAGATGGCGCTGTCATCGCATTCGAGAATCGATGTAGTTCGAATGTAAAAGTCGTTATATTATGATTCAAAAGTAGTTAACTAATTTTCGTTACATTGCCCCCCTCTTAGAATTGATCGTCCCGAACAATTTCATCACCTCTTTCACCGTTATATCGATGTAACCGGTCAGCGTGAACTACTTTTAGTTTGCCTCTTACGCCTCTTTGTATACGGTAAACCACATCATTGATTCTTTTCACCACAGTATATGGGCCCTCCCAGTTTTGTTGGAGTTTTGGTGATAGCCCCTTTTGTCGATGAGGATTGTAAAACCACACAAGGTTTCCTTCTTGAAATCCCGTTGCTGTCGCTCTTGCGTCGTATCTTGTTTTCATCCGATCACTAGACAATTTTATATTTGTCCTTGTTTGTTGATGAATGTCAATAAGCCTTTTCTTGAGGTCATCCACATATTCGTCTGTTCCCTGTGACTCATTTGGATGACAACCAAATTTCACTTCACTTGGCAGCCGTATAGTTGATCCGAACAGGATTTCCGATGGTGTTTTTCCTGTTGAGCTATGGGTTGTACTTCGATATGCCATAAGGAGCAATGGGATATGTCGGTCCCAGTCTCGTTGGTAGTCGCCGACAACCTTCGACAGATGTTCTTTAAGGGTTCTGTTGAATCGTTCAACCATCCCATCAGATTGTGGATGGAGCGGTGTTGTTCTTGTCTTTTTAATGCCAAGGAGCGAGCAAACTTCCTGAAAAACTTTAGATTCGAAGTTCCTTCCTTGGTCAGAATGAAGCTCCATAGGAACACCGAACCTGCTCACCCAATTGAAGACAATTTGATCCACAACTGTTTTGGTTTCTTGGTTTGGGATGGCAAATGCTTCAGGCCACTTGCTTCGACAGATGTTCTTTAAGGGTTCTGTTGAATCGTTCAACCATCCCATCAGATTGTGGATGGAGCGGTGTTGTTCTTGTCTTTTTAATGCCAAGGAGCGAGCAAACTTCCTGAAAAACTTTAGATTCGAAGTTCCTTCCTTGGTCAGAATGAAGCTCCATAGGAACACCGAACCTGCTCACCCAATTGAAGACAATTTGATCCACAACTGTTTTGGTTTCTTGGTTTGGGATGGCAAATGCTTCAGGCCACTTGCTGAAATAGTCCATGACTACAAGGATGTATCCCTTGCTAGCAGCACAAGTATCACATTTTCGGCACCATCTTTCGACGTCATCTCTTGCGTGTAGCCAGTAGAATCGTTGTCGTACCTTTTCCAGCGTCTTATTCACTCCCAAATGACCTCCAGAAGTTCCATCATGCATCTCTTGAAGTACGTCGTTAACCTTTGACCGAGGTACGACTAGCTGCATCACATAAGATTTACCGTCTGCAGATTCCCACTTACGCCTTAATACCCCTTCTTGCACATGAAGCGAGTCCCATTGTGCCCAATATGCTTTGAGAGCCGGACTTCGGTAGGAGATATCACACCATTCTGGTTTCTCTTGGTGTTCTTTCCAGGCAAGAATGGGTTCGATATCCAGATCTTCTTGTTGGGCCGTTCTGAGTTCTTCGTTGTTCCAACCGTTAATGGGATCAGCTCTAGTTCGTTGAACGATGACCATTTCCTTTTCTTCTTGGCGTGTGCAATGCTTACAGTCTGGTTTACACGGTCGCTGGGATAGAGCGTCTGCGTTTGAATGCAGCTTTCCTCTTCGATGTTGAATCTCATAGTCATACGTCTGCAACCTCTCGATCCATCTTGCTACTTGACCTTCTGGATTTTTGAAGTTTAAAAGCCAATTGAGCGCACCATGATCTGTTCGAAGAAGGAACTTTTGTCCATAGATGTACTTATGGTAGTGCTTTGTTGCCAATATCAGAGCGAGAAGTTCCCTCCTTGTAACGCAATAATTCCTTTCTGGCTTCGAGAGTACCTTGCTGTAATAGGCGACAACTTTTTCCTCTCCGTCATGTACTTGTGATAGTACAGCTCCAATTCCAACGTTACTTGCATCAGCGTCGATGATGAAAGGTTTTCCTGGAGTTGGATAGGCCAGTACAGGTGCATTACATAAACGCAGTTTCAGTTCTTGAAAGCTTTTCTCGCACTCACCTGACCATTTGAACGGCTTCCCCTTTTCAGTAAGATGATGCAAGCTTTTGGCGATCTTAGCAAAATCCTTTACGAAACGCCGATAATATGTGGCCAGACCAAGAAAGCTCCGGAGTTGATGTTTGTCCTGAGGCGTTGGCCAATTCTTTACAGTATCAACTTTCTCAGGATCAGTTTTTACTCCTTGGGATGAGATGATATGTCCCAAATATTTAACTTCGGTCTTGAAAAACGAACATTTCTTAGGATTTAACTTTAGATGTGCCTCTTGAAGCCTCTGGAATACAGCTTTAAGGTTTTTACAATGTTCGTCAAATGTTTTTCCGTACACGATGACATCGTCCAGGTAGACCAGGCAAGATTTCCAGGTTAGTCCATGTAGAACGCACTCCATCAAACGCTCGAAAGTTGCTGGAGCGTTGCATAGTCCGAATGGCATCACATTAAATTGCCACAGACCGTTTCCTGTGGAGAACGCCGTCTTTTCCCGATCTTCTGGGTGAATTTCGACTTGCCAATAACCGCTCTTCAAATCCAAAGTTGAAAACCATTGGGCTCCTTCCATCGCGTCTAAGGTGTCGCTGATTCTGGGTAGAGGGTAGCTATCTTTCTTTGTCACGTCGTTCAGTCTTCGGTAGTCTACACAAAATCGAGTGCTTCCATCCTTCTTTTTGACAAGAACGACTGGTGATGCCCAAGGGCTTTTGGAATTTTCGATGACCCCATCTTTCTTCATTGTCGATATCATTTCTTCAACTTCAGTTTGTTTTGCTAGAGGGAGACGTCTTGCTGGTTGGCGAATTGGTCTTGCATCTCCTGTATCAATTCGATGCCTTACTAGTTGTGTTCGACCATATTGTCCGTTGGGTGAAGAGAATATATCAGCATACTCATGAAGAAGATCTCCAGCAACATTAAGCTGATGTCGACTCAGACTTGATGACTTCAGAATTTGGTCTTTTAATCTGTCAAAGCTCAGGGGTTTCTTTGTTTCCGCTTCGGTGATCTTAGTAATCGCGGATACAGGTTCACATTGCCCAACTACTTCTCCCTTCTTGAGCTTAATTTCGTACGGTTTGATGTTCAGTATCCGCACAGACACCATGTTGTTCTTTGGTGCCACCAGAGTCTTCCCTACCATGATGTTTTGGGAACGTTGTTCCGCATCTGGTTCCACCATGAGGTATCGATGGCTTCCAAAGTCACCCTTTAGTTTTGTCCATACGAATACTTCCGAAGAAGCAGGCAAGCAAATGTCTTCTTTGATGACGGTCCTGATAGTTGTTGAGTTTTCGTTGCCATAGACCATCGGAATCTCCACATTTTGGTACTTAAGAACTTGTTTACCGATATCCAAAATTATTCCATGCTCCTTCATGAAGTCGATTCCAACGATGCACTCGTCACATATATCTGCTACCAGGAATAGGTGCGAAAACTCTAGTTCTGCCAAACGGATCATAAGACGAACCTCACCATATACTTTTGCTGCCTCTCCTGTGGCGGTCTTCAGACGGTAGCTATTGGTGTTGTGTAGCCAAGACATCTTGACCAAGTCTCTTCGTACAATGGAGGCGGTGGCACCGGTGTCGATTGTAGCCACGTGTTTCTTATTGTTTATTATTGCCTCTACTGTCAGGCTTTTGTTGTCTCGTTTAGTCTGTGAGACTTGGATAGTGTTTCTGGGGCCATCGATACCAGAAACCAGCTTCTGCCCCTCGAAGTTGGTTCTTACTCGTTTCCCGTCTGGGAAACAAGTTGAGCAGGAGTGTTGGTACTATTGCTTGGTTGTTCTCGAGCGTTGGTTCTGCTTCCACAATGTTGGCATGCAGCTCTTCTCGGTGGTAATCTGCACTGCCGCTGGAGATGTCCGGTTTTGTTACAATTCCAGCATCGAGCAAGTCCTTCACGCTGGCTTCTTTGGAATGCGATTTTCTGACAAGAACATTCTTCAACTTCTCTGACTCGATGAACTCCTTGGGAAGCTTGTTCTGCCGCTTCCATAGTCAGAGCAAACGCTAAAGCTTCAGGAAGCGTACGTTTTCCAGCAGTTCTAATTGCTCGCTGTAAGTTGATGTCAGATACAGCACGGATGAAGGCTTCTGTTGCAAGTTGGTTGACGATTTCATCCCCTGCAGCTGGATATGCGAGATGCGCCAACCGTTCAATATCCGCTTGAAGTTGCTGCAGAGTTTCTCCTCTTTTCTGGACTCTAGTATTTAGTTGGACGCGGAAGACTTCTTGCATATGGCCATCTCCAAAACGTTTGTCTATGGCCTGAACAAGAGCACTGAAGTTACCATTCTTATCTGCTGGGATGGTTTGCAGCAGTTCAGCAGATCCTCTGAGGGCAACCGTCAGAGCTATAAATTTGTCTTCTTCATCCCAGCCATTTGTCGCTGCGGCTGCCTCAAACTGTTTTTTATAGATCGACCAAGAAGTTTGCCCGTCAAAAGTCGGTGGATGTATTTCCTTCTTCCTTGGGTAATCGCCAACACTTTCCCTAATCTTAATTTTTCGAACTTTGTCTAATTCGTCGGTTATGCTTTGTATTTTGCCTTCGAATTTTTCTTGAACATTCTCGAGCTTTGCGTCTACTTTTGAAAATTGCTTTTCGACGCAATCAAAACGTCCATCAATAGTAGCGAACTTGTTCTCAAAGGCATCAAGCTTACCTTCGATGAGAGTCTTTTGTTCTTTTGAAAAATAAACAAAACTTTGGCGAAAATCAAGGTATTTTATATGAATTTTTCATTTAAAATTATCACATTTCAAACAAAGGAGAGAAAAATTGCAACAAAACGTTAGTTTTTTAAACACTTAAGAGAGTAAAAAGAGGGGCAAAAAATTATTTATTCACCAAAATAACAAATATTTATATATAAAACAAAAAATTAATTCATCCCGACAAGCAAACCACGATCTTAAACGTCAAAGCAATCACCCGTCAGTTGCTTTCCTATCCGACTGCTAGTAAAAGCCATCTAGTGGCAAGTAGCATTACTTCAACTAATTCATCCAGGGCCGACATCAAAATTCAGAAGGTTTCAAAAAGTACTAATTGACTAAAATGGCAATTACTTTAAACGATTTGAAGTCGCTTGTAAAGGAGCAAAAAGAGGAAATCCTACAAAATATCACGGAAGCTACCGATAGGGTTATCAAAAATACTGATGAAAAAGTAGGGATTATTTCCGAAAAGGTAGAGAAGCTGGAAAAAATTGTTGAAATGCAAGGAAATATAATAGAAAAACAAGAAGCCATGTGTTCCAAGCAAGAAAAGAGAATCTCTCAGCTGGAAGTAGGTTTGAGGAAAAATAATTTAATTATCTTTAAAGTTGAAGAAACCGACAAAAATGCGGAGGAACTCAAAGAAATTGTTGTTAATATTTTAAACAATGACAACGAAAACTTTCAATTAACATCAAGTGACATTGAAAGCTGCTTTCGTCTAGGGAAATATTGTAAAGGGAAGATAAGGCCCATACGCCTAACCTTTAAAAGCTTTGAGCAAAAACAAAAAATTCTTCTGACAAAAAGATCTCACACCAACTTTAGCGTCGCAGAAGATCTACCTAGATCCCTCCTGGAAGCAAGAAAACACCTAGTTCCAAAACTACTAGAATTCAAAAAACAAGGCAAAAGAGCATATTTCAAGCTTGATGAGCAAGTAGTAGAAGGAAAAGTGTGGACCGAAAACACAGAACATGATCCAGAAAACCCAAGGAAAAGAATACGTTCAATAGAAAGTTCTCCATCGCATCAAACAAAAGACTTGAACACCAGCACCAGCACCAACAAAGGTAAAACAAAAACAACCATAATTGGTTCAACAGAGCTGAATCCAAAGAAGCAATCGAGAAACCCAATAACAAAATTCCTAACGCAGCAGAGTACGAACGAATTTCTCAATAAAACTCTCTCGCCAAAAACAAAGCAGAATGATCCTGGCTGTAGCAAACCACTGAACTCGGAATAGCAAACAACATCGAACAACCACACCCCTAACCAAGCCTTAAAACTACCTGCACTAACAAAAATTAACAAATATAAAACCAAGCAAAAACACCATCAAGACCAACAACAACAACAACATCAACAACATCAACAACATCAACAACATCAACAACAACAACAACAACATCAACAACATCAACAACATCAACAACATCAACAACATCAACAACATCAACCACAACAACAACAACAACAACAACAACAACAACAACAACAACAACAACAACAACAACAACAACAACAACAACAACAACAACAACAACAACAACAACAACAACAACAACAACAACAACAACAACAACAACAACAACAACAACAACAACAACAACAACAACAACAACAACAACAACAACAACAACAACAACAACAACAACAACAACAACAACAACAACAACAACAACAACAACAACAACAACAACAACAACAACAACAACAACAACAACAACAACAACAACAACAACAACAACAACAACAACAACAACAACAACAACAACAACAACAACAACAACAACAACAACAACAACAACAACAACAACAACAACAACAACAACAACAACAACAACAACAACAACAACAACAACAACAACAACAACAACAGCAACAACAACAACAACAACAACAACAACAACAACAACAGCAACAACAAAAACAACAAAAACAACAACAACATCAACAACATCAACAACATCAACAACACCAACAACAACAACAACATCAACAACATCAACAACATCGACAACATCTACAACATCAACAACAACAACGAAAAACGAAAAGAAAAATAGAAATTACTCCTTTCTCAAGCCGGCTAGCCACCGTGAGAAATGTAGGCTCAAACCCCCCAAATCAATCACCGAAACCATTGACAAATAAAATAGCATCAGATCAAAACAATACTCTTAATATATGTACATTTAACGTTAGAACTTTAATGACAGAAGAACGACAAGAGGAATTGAAACTTGCAATAAAAAAACATAAATTGGGATGTAATAGGACTATGCGAAACTAGATTGTTTGGACAGAAAATAATTGAATTTGACAACAGCATATTCTGTTATATTGGACAAACTAAAGGACTTTATGGAGTTGGGTTTCTTATAAAACAACATTTAAAAAAGTATATTTTTGACATCAGACTAATTAACGAAAGAATTTGCGCAATAAGTCTTAACATACAAAATACAAAAATGACCATAATCCAAATTTACGCACCAACAACGAATGCATCTGACGAAGAAATTGAACACTTTTACGGCAATTTAGAGAATACTTTCAAAGAAACAAAGACAGAGGTTATGTTTATATTAGGCGATTTTAATGCAAAACTCGGGACGATGGAAGATGGAGAACAGCAGCTGTTTGGACCTTTTGGATATGGTCATAGGAATAAACGTGGAAAAAGGCTTATGGCGTGGATGCAAGAAATGAACCTAGCATTTGGAAACTCGTTTTTTAAGAAAAAAGATAAAAATAAATGGACATGGATAACACCTGATGGACAACACAAAAACGAATATGACCTAGTTCTAACAAATAAAATAACCACAGTGACAGATGTATCTGTAATAAATAATCTAAAATTTGAAAGTGACCATAGGATGGTAAGAATGAAAATAAAAATTGACCACAGCACATTAAAAAGAAACCATCAAAAACTACTCTTTCCTAACTCCATTTCTTCTTCATCCATCACAGTTTATAACGAATCTTTGACAAGAAAAATAGAACAAACTATAAACTTAACCATCATTGATGACGATCTCCAGAACATTTACAACCAATTAGAGTATATTATAAAAACCACAGCGAAAAACGAATTGATGAAACCAAAATCCAAACAAACTGACAAGCTATCCCTTGAGACCAAAGCACTTATCAACCAGAGAGAAATTCTGAGACAAAAGATAAGTCCGACAGAAAATGACAAAGAAGAATTAAAAAACATCCGGAAAACTATAAAAAATAAAACTAAAGACGATATTCAAAAATATAACGAATCAAAAATAAAAGAGATCTTAAAGTACACAAAATCGACGAAAAAGACAAAAAACTTCTTAAGTAATGAAAAAGAATGGATAGTTTCACTAAAACAAAGGAATAATAATATGACAAAAAGAAAAGATATTAACGAAACAGCAACAAGTTTCTATGAATCACTGTTCAAATCAACGAATGACATAGCTTTCGACACATATTCCGACAGTCCATTTGACAGCTCTGAAAATGACTATATTTCTCCTTGATGAATCTGACATATCATCAGCGATAGACAGTTTGAAAGTCGAAAAAAGTGCAGGATGTGACGAAATTGAAGCCGAAATGCTGAAATATGGAAAAGACTCTCTAACACCGATCCTAACAAAAATCTTTAACGCAATTTTGACAACACAACAGATACCCAGACAATGGCAACAAAGCACAATAATACTGCTACATAAGAAAGGAGACAAGGATAACATAAACAATTATAGACCGATAAGCCTAATTTCTACAATATACAAACTTTTCTCAAAGACAATATATAATAGGACTAAAGCAGCACTTAATGACAAACAACCAAGAGAGCAAGCAGGATTTAGAGAAGGTTTCTCAACCACTGACCATCTTCAGACAATTAACCAGCTCATCGAAAAACATAACGAATTTCAAAAACCACTTTACCTCTGTTTTATTGACTTCGCAATAGCTTTTGACACCGTGGAACACAGCAGTATATGGACGGCACTAAGTAATCAAAACATTCATCCTACTGTTATCAAAACGATGAGAAATATATACAAAAACAACACAGCCAAAATAAAAACCGACAAGCTTGGACGAGAATTCCATCTAAAAAGAGGAGTAAGACAGGGTGATCCTATGTCGCCGCCATTATTCTCCGCTGTCCTGGAGGACATCTTCGAAAGACTGAAATGGAGAAACAACAGGCACGGTATTTAGATCTACGGAGAATACTCTTTGTATATGAAAACTATAGTACTATCATGGCGAGTTTTTTTTAGGGTTGCAGAGGTCCTGGTGGTGGCGCTGCAAAATGTGAGGTGTAAAATTCGATTTGGGGAGTCTTTAAGCGTCGAAAATTGGTGGTAGGGGCAAGAGTAGACTATTTGCATAGGTAAATTAGATGTCGCCCCATTCGACTTCCACCATGATAGTACTATATTTTTCATATACAAAGGAATACTTAAATAACTTAAGATTTGTGGATGACGTCGTTCTACTTTCGAACTCACCTACAAATATTCAGACAATGTTGAATCAACTCTCAACTACCTGTAAAAATGATGGACTATGTTTAAACTTGACAAAAACAAAAATTATGACCAATCACAAAAAAGACGATATATTCCTGGGAAATGATAAAATAGACTATGTAGAGGATTACATGTACCTGGGACAAATAAAATCATTTGAAAAGCAAGAAGATAAAGAAATAAATAAACGAATAATTAACGGATGGAAACAGTTTTGGAGTTTGAATGAAATATTGAAATCGAACTTAAGCAGTGACACAAGAAAATACGTAATCGACTCGACAATATTACCTGTTTTGACTTACGGGCTACAAACCCTAGGACTAACCTCAAACCATCATGAAAGACTGAGAATATGCCAAACAAAAATGGAACGAAATCTTTTGAACATACGACAAATACAAAGAATAAATAACGAAGAAATAAGACGAAGAACAAACTAATAGACGTAAAACAACGGACGAAACAATTAAAATGGAGCAATAATTGGTATGATGATGCCAAAAACAGGGCTATATGGACGACAATGGGGGAGGCTTATGCCAGAAATTGAAAGACAGATTGAAATTGAAAAACAGATAGAAATAAAAATATATTTATGTACCGAAATATTTAGAATGATTATTTGTAAGATAAGTAAATATTATTTAATTTTTATATTTTATAAGAACTATGTATGTATATGTAAAATTTTAAAAATTGGCAAATAAAGCTTCAAATAATAATAATAATAAAAGGTTCTTTTGTTGTTTTTCCATTTGTTCAAGAAGGTTCTCTTGTTCACACTTTTGTTGTTTTTTTCAGTTGTTCGAGAAGGTTCAGTTGTTCACACTTTTGTTCTGTCCGTTGCTCTTCGAGAAGATTCTTTTGTTGTTTTTCCATTTGTTCGAATTGATTTTTTTGTTGTTTTTCCATTTGTTCGAATTTGCCAATGAGAAGTGTCATCATTGCCGACAAGTCGACACCAGTACTTACTTGTTCTTCAGGCATTTCTATTTCGAATAGGAAAGTGTCTGGGTCTTCTCCGCGTTGACTTAAATCCTCTTGCAGACGAATTATGAGGTCAGCTTTTCTTCCAGCAGTTTATTCAGCTCTGCCTTAAGTTCAACACAATTCAATTCAATTACTGTCTTACCCATTTTGCTTTTATTTTTCTTCTTTAATCACAGTCACTTTTTGTCTTTGTTCTATCAAAACACACACACGTATATTTTTTTTTTTTTTTATCACCACAAATTATCTGAATGCACAGACAACATAAGTTTTTATCCCACTTCTGACACCAATGTAATATTCTGCTAAGGGTTCGCAATAAAAACTTATTTACTTTATTTCTTAACTTCTTCTTATTACATTTAAAATAAAACACACTTTACTTCAATTGAAATCACTTTTATTAATCACTGGCACAACACTTTACACGAACTTTATTCTTTCACTTTCAAAAATAAACTGTCCAATCGGTAGCGCCATCAACCTTATATAGGGAAATATCTGGTTCTGGTCTAATCTCGAAAGCAATAGAAATCTTTAGAACCTGTATCTCGATCTTTCTATTCTGACAGATAGATGGAATAATTCCCCTTCGGACTTCGACATTTACCAATGTTCGAAAAAGCTCATTCAAAGCTCATAGCAGGTTGTTTTAAATCGCAATGTTACTAGATGGCGCTGTCATCGCATTCGAGAATCGATGTAGTTCGAATGTAAAAGTCGTTATATTATGATTCAAAAGTAGTTAACTAATTTTCGTTACAGTATGTATATATTTCATTCTCAATCTCTGTCATTTTCACTGAGAATATTCTTTTTGATATGACATATTTTGTTTCAATCGACGTATCGCATGAAACGAGAACCCAATTTTATCCTTAAACGCGATTGGAGGCTACACTGTGCGTCCTTGGCCCCCAGAGATTACACATTTTTTGTCTGTCTTTTCGATTTCATTCATAAAATTTAATAAATTTACGTGAAATCAATCATAACACACAATCGAACGCTTTAATTTCCAAAAAAAAAAAAATCCAAAGTACGCAACACTTTTATTATCATTTTGTGAGGGAAATTTAGGAATTTCCCCTTGAGGAACTGGTTCATGTATTGGTTTTCGTTGAATTTAAATTTTTATCAAAAGTTTCGTTGTGGGATGAGTTTCTACTTCCGGGATCAGTTGTCCCGGGGCATTGTATATGAATTTAGAATTTAAGTTTTATATACAATGCCCGGGGCCAGTTGTCGTGGGACCAGTTGTCTGGGATAAGTTGTCTTGGGATAAGTTGTTACCCAACCCAATATACTAATAGAAAAAAAAAACAGATTTGTGTATCGCCGACCAAAGAGTTAGCCGATTTTTGTCACCAACTTCATTGTATATCAATTTGCATAGTACTATCATCACGATGATTTTTGAGTTGTGCGCTGTGGTCGTCTGAGGGCGCACTTGTATATACACAGAAACAGCAACCAGAAAATTAGTATGCGCTGTGATCGCTTGGGGCCGACGTGGTGGAACGTGCTGATGATAGTACTATGCAAATTGATATACAATGACCAACTTACTACCCCAACCCTCTTTTGAAAACCAATACATGAACCAGTTCCTCAAGGGGATATTCCTAAATTTCCCTCACAAAATGATAATTAAAGGGTTGCTTACTTTGGATTTTTTTTTTGGAAACTAAAGCGTTCGATTGTGTGTTATGATTGATTTCACGTAGATTTATTAAATTTTATGAATGAAATCGAAAAGAAAGACAAAAAATGTGTAATCTCTGGGGGTCAAGGACGCACAGTGTAGCCTCCAATCGCGTTTAAGGATAAAATTGGGTTCTCGTTTCATGCGATACGTCGATTGAAACAAAATATGTCATATCAAAAAGAATATTCTCAGTGAAAATGACAGAGATTGAGAATGAAATATATACAACAATTCTCAAAGAAATAAAAATTGTTGTTGTGACGCCTTTTAAAAATACAAAAGCAAATAAAATTAAATTAATTTCAAAAGTCAAAGCTATCACATTTTAAAATTGAGAAATCGAATCCAAAAATTTTCATTCTTAGAGTTTTGACAGTAGAATTGATAAATTTGTATGAGAATTTTTGTGAAACGAAAACCCAATTTTATCCTTAAACGCGATTGGCGGCTACACTGTACGTCCTTGACCCCCAAAGATTACACATTTTTTGTCTGTCTTTTCGATTGCATTCATAAAATTTAATAAATCTACGTGAAATCAATAATAACTCAATTCAATAACAATTTTTAAATAGATGATGAATATTCTTTCAGTCCGACATTTGCTTCCCAAAAAATCCCTTTCAAAATCCCTTGCATAAATTTTCGTACCATTTCAAAAATAATTTAAATTAACGGTGTCAACGCAGCCTATCCCAAGACAACTGATACCAGGGGGTCAATTCCCGATCTGCGCATCTGTGAAGTGAAGAAAAATTTATCATTTTAGTCTACACAGAGTTTCTTCATTTCTTCACTTCACGAACACACCTAATGCGATTGTCGAACAGTGTGTGATAAACAGTTGTACTAAAAAGTACTAAAGTGTTCTAAATGAAAGATTCTGACGGCTGTGTGTCATTTCATGTTTTTTTTTGTGGTGTAAATTTGTTTCGTCTTTCAACACAAAATTGTAAATTTAATAATGTCGGAAATAATACTACAAATTTTAATCAACAATAGACGTCGTGATGGGCAAAGGTATTTATTTTGTCTTTTTCGCTGGAATAATAACCATTAATAGTTTTTTTCCTAGGAACAAACTTAGAATACAAATTACAAATTTATTACAAAATATTACTATCTAGAGCACTTGCACCAGAACCAGAAAACCAAAACAAAACGACAATATCCCCAGTTGATTGACCCAGTGGAGTCGCTATGACATAATTGCAGTGTCAGCTTTGTAAATGTTGTTGGCTTTAACCTGATGTGTTTTAGTTCTATTGCAGTGCTATTGAAATAAACATATTTTAATAAAAAGATAAAAAGATAAATCCGTAATATCGAAATTTTCACACTTTTTTAGCAAAATAAAAAAATAATAATTCCAATGTAGCCAGTGAAATATAAGAGCAGACAAAAATACAAAAGCTGAAGTTTCCTTGCTAGGAAGTAAATGGCCACTTTGGCCCGTCCTTCATATAAATAACATAAACATAATATATAACACAAATGTACTATATGTGTATTCAATTAGAGAAATCAACGAGCTCTTCACGCAATAATTTGACAGTGAAGAGAATTTTATCATATGAAGAAAATTTGAAATTTCAAATTTAATTTTGAAAGGTCGAGACTCGCATTTGTGGTGAAGCGGTGATAAAATTTTTCACTTCACAGCTGCGCAGATCGGGAATTGGCCCCCAGCACAACCTATCCCCGACAACTGGTACCAAGCCACAACTCGTCCCAAGACAACTGGTCCCGGAAGTAAGACTCATCCCACAACGAAAGAAAATATTTAGAAACTAAAACTAATGGTTTGTGTATTTGATAACATTTGGTGTCGTTCAATCATCCGTTAATTTAAATTATGTCGATTTCCATGCAACAAAAAAAGCGCTACTTTTTACAAAAAAAGCGCTCCTTCTGAAAAAAGGAGCGATTTGTTTAGAATTGTTCAGAAGAAAAAAGCGCTTCTTTTAATAGAAATGAAATCTTTCAAATTAGAGAGATTTACACAGACTTGTACAAATACTATGAAGATTATTTGAATTTTGACTGAATACACACACACAATCACAAAAAAAAATCGATTTCATTTTGACAAGTTCCATGCAACGAAAAAAGGAGCGATCTTTTTTGTAAAAAGTAGCGCTTTTTTTTGTTGGATGGAAATCGACATTATTTTTGAAATGGTACGAAAATTTATGCAAGGGATTTTGAAAGGGATTTTTTGGGAAGCAAATGTCGGACTGAAAGAATATTCATCATCTGTTTAAAAATTGTTATTGAATTGAGCTTTTTAGAATTGAATTATTATTGATTTCACGTAGATTTATTAAATTTTATGAATGAAATCGAAAAGACGGACAAAAAATGTGTAATCTCTGGGGGTCAAGGACGCACAGTGTAGCCGCCAATCGCGTTTAAGGATAAAATTGGGTTTTCGTTTCATGCGATACGCCGATTGAAACAAAATATGTCATATCAAAAAGAATATTCTCAGTGAAAATGACAAAGATTGAGAATGAAATATATACAACAATTCTCAAAGAAATAAAAATTGTTGTTGTGACGCCTTTTAAAAATACAAAAGCAAATAAAATTAAATTAATTTCAAAAGTCAAAGCTATCACTTTGTAAAATTGAGAAATCGAATCCAAAAATTTTCTTTCTCAGAGTTTTGACAGTAGAATTGATAAATTTGTATGAGAATTTTTGTTTATATTTCTGAGAATACGAAAATCTCTGAGATCTTAGAAATATAACGTGTTCATGAGAGTACTATGCAAATTTATATACAATGGCTGCAGTCAACTTATGTACGCCCTTTGAACGAGTCATTCTCCTTGGTCATTGTATATGAATTTGCATACATTTTATATACAATGCCTTGGTGTAATTATTTTAGAAATATTAGCATCACTACAAGACGGGCCATTGCTTAGATTTAAGTCTTTCATTAATAAATAAAGCGAATTTATGTGACTAATACAATTTGTCAAAGGATTATCAAGGCACATATTACATTTCCAATGCAAGTTTACACTCTTAAGAAGTAATGATAAATCGTTTTTATCGATAAAACTACATTCGATGTGAATTTTGCGAACATATAACACACACGATGTGATCATCAGAGAGTTTTTCATTACATTTAGCGCACTGCATTGTTAGGCTTATCAATATGTATTATTATGATGACAATAGATTAGATGAGAACACGTCTATCTAGTTTGACAACTTGATGTAGACTGTCAATGCATTTGTGTTTGTGCAGTGAAAAAAGCAAAAAAAATTAAAAATGAAAAAACCGAAAAAAATTAAAAATGAAAAAAGCAAAAAAAAATTAAAAAATGAAAAAACCAAACAAAATTAAAAATGAAAAAACCAAAAAAAATTAAAAATGAAAAAACCAAAAAAAATTTAAAAAATGAAAAAACCAAAAAAAATTAAAAATGAAAAAAGCCCAAAAAAATTAAAAAAAATCAAAATCAAAGAAAAAAAAAAATGTAAGTTAAGTTCAATAGTATCAGAAAAAAATTAAAAAAACAAAAAAAAAACGGAATCAAACAAAAAATCCAAAAAAAAAATTCATTTAAAAAATGAAAATCAATGCTAATATAAGTTCAATCATTGATATAAAAAAACTACTTTTATTTAGTTTTAGTTTTTTTTTGCATTAAAGTAATTAACTTTTTCACTTTACCAATCTCCCAAAATTAACAATAAAAATTGTCAATGATTGGTAAAGGTGTCAGTTATACCTTATACTTTCAAACTACAGTACATTCTCGATTATCGCAACTAATTAAAAAATTAAAACAAGGGTGGTTGCAATGACCGAGGTTGTTAGTTTTGGAAAAATAGAAACTGATTTTGTTAAAACCATTTTTTTTTCAAAATTATAGGTCATTAAGTGCCATTTTTATTTTCAATATTTAATGCTTTATCAATTTTTTACCAAACACTAAAAACTGGATAGTTTTTTGGACTTACAATTTCAAAGATAAAAGTAAATACTTACATAGTACATAATATAAAGTAATAAAAAGAAAAACTTAAAAAAAAAAAGTACAAGCACCATGGTGGGTCCGAACATGGTACATCAGGGTTGCGAACCCAACACTTTTTTTTTTTTTTTTTTAAATTCAATTTTTATTTAATTCAATCTTAAAACTATCTTAAAGCTAGACAAAAATTCATTAAAAAACTAGCCTAATTATCAATAACTTAAAACTAACTTACTGGCCCTAGGCGGGCGCTCTAAGTTGCGAACCCAACACTCTTACACTAGACTACCTAAAGATATAATAATTGTTGGCTCAGAAACAATATAATAAACTTGAAAACTAAAGCTATTTTACAAAGTTTGTATTTGCAGTTTGACTAAAAATATGCAATCTCTTTTACATCATTTTTGTCAGGGAAATTTCCCTTTGGCTTTCTATCAAAATATTACAATATTCATTTAGGAATACGACACAAACCTCAATTTACAAATTTCTTTTCGTGTTTCATAGAAATCCCAATTGTTTTTGAACGTTTGGCCAAAATATTTCCATTCCTCATTCCTCAAAAATATTTTTAGACACAGGCACGTTTTAGACATTTGGCCAGTTTATATTTCTAAGATCTCAGAGATCTTCGTATTCTCAGAAATATAAAGAATTCTCATACAAATTTATCAATTCTACTGTCAAAACTCTGAAAATGAAAATTTTTGGATTTGATTTCTCAATTTTACAAAGTAATAGCTTTGACTTTTGAAATTAATTTAATTTTATTTGCTTTTGTATTTTTAAAAGGCGTCACAACAACAATTTTTATTTCTTTGAGAATTGTTGTATATATTTCATTCTCAATCTTTGTCATTTTCACTGAGAATATTCTTTTTGATATGACATATTTTGTTTCAATCGGCGTATCGCATGAAACGAAAACCCAATTTTATCCTTAAACGCGATTGGCGGCTACACTGTGCGTCCTTGACCCCCAGAGATTACACATTTTTTGTCTGTCTTTTCGATTTCATTCATAAATTCAAAAATTTCCAAAAAAAAAATCCAAAGTACGCAACACTTTTATTATCATTTTGTGAGGGAAATTTAGGAATTTCCCCTTGAGGAACTGGTTCATGTATTGGTTTTCGTTGAATTTAAATTTTTATCAAAAGTTTCGTTGTGGGATGAGTTCTACTTCCGGTATCAGGTGTCCCGGGACCAGTTGTCGTGGGACCAGTTGTCGCTTGGGACCAGTTGTCTGGGATAAGTTGTCTTGGGATAAGTTGTCTTGGGATAGCCTATACCCAACCCTAAATTAACGGATGATTGAACGACACCATTGTATATAAATTTGCATAGTACTCTCATGAACACGTTCCACACGTCGGCCACCTAGCGATCACACAACTAACTAATTTTCTGGTTGCTGTTTCTGTGTATATACAAGTGCGCCCCCAGACGATCACACAACACAACTCAAAAATCATCGTGATGATAGTACTATAAGTTTTATATACAATGACGACACCAAATGTTATCAAATACACAAACCATTAGTTTCAGTTTCTAAATATTTTCTTTCGTTGTGGGATGAGTCTTACTTCCGGGACCAGTTGTCCTGGGACGAGTTGTGGCTTGGTACCAGTTGTCGGGGATAGGTTGTGCTGGTATCAGTTGTCTTGGGATAGGCTGCGTTGACACCAAAATTAACCCATCATAAATAAACACAAAATACAAAACGAAATCAAAGCCAATGCGAGCACACAAAACATATACCTTCAACTATAGATATATATTTTTTGCTCGCACAAGGTAATAAAGCACACAAAAGGGCATAAAGGCAAGGCAATACAGTATAGCCCTTTCTCGTTCTTATTCATAGTCCATTTCGTAGTCTCCAATCTGAAGGAATTCTTCTTTGTATATGAAAATTATAGTACTCTCATGGTGGAAGTCGAATGGGGTGACATCTAATGTATGCCGGCAACCCTTACTCTTTTTTTTTGCGGAGAGCTTATGGAGGTTTTAAATGATATTTATTGATATTTTTTGGATGCAATTATCCAAAAAATAGTCTCCTCTTGCTTCTACCACCAATTTTCGACGCTTAAAGACTCACCAAATCGAATTTTACACCTCACATTTTGCAGCGCCACCACCAGGATCCGGGCAACCCTAAAAAAAACTCGCCATGAGAGTACTATAGTTTTCATATACAAAGGCAACCCTTACTCTTTTTTTTGCGGAGAGCTTTTGGAGGTTTTAAATGATATTTATTGATATTTTTTGGGTGCAATAATCCAAAAAATAGTCTACTCTTGCCCCTACCACCAATTTTCGACGCTTAAAGACTCCCCAAATCGAATTTTACACCTCACATTTCGCAGCGCCACCACCAGGATCTCTGCAACCCTAAAAAAAACTCGCCATGATAGTACTATAGTTTTCATATACAAAGAGTTTTCATATACAAAGGTACTATAGTTTTCATATACAAAGATACAAAGATTCTTCCATTTTTGGTCTCCAATCTCAAGAAATGTCTCCATTTCTTAGACTCCAACCTCAAAGAGTCTCTCCACGAGAAAATTAAATTCAAAATAAATAGATGTCGTTATGTTCGTTTTTCACCATGAGAGTACTATAGTTCTCCGCGACGACGACTTGTTTACAATAAATAAAATGAAATGTCAAGGGTGGGAGTGGGAAATTTTTGAATAAGGACAATTTAATTGTAGTAGATTTGATAAGAAGGAGATGGTTGCGTTCTAGGGTGCTGTTCTGGAAAGTGGTGATAGTTTAGGTTGCAACCATGCAACATTTGCTTTTATAGCAAGTTGTATAGGCAGAATGTTGACCGGAGTTGGAGAGTAAAAGTTTAACTTCAATATTGTCTTAGAGATCTTGGAAAAATTTGAGATGGTAGAGAGTTAAAATACTTACAGAAATTCCAATGATGGTTAGGAATAGAAAAAGCAAAACTTTCAAGACAAAGAGTTAAAGTCTTTAGCCAAAGTTAAACCACCATTCTCCACCCATCGCAGCATCAGCAGATTATGTTATAACCATATTGCCACCCAGAAGCAAGAACACCCACACAACACTTTTTATCCAGACACCCCAAAAGTGATGATCAGCATTATCATTCCATTTTTCCTAACAAACAGTACCACAGCCACAGTCGTCAGTCCATGTTCAGTTCATACTCATCAGCAGAGCAGCATAGTACTCTCCCTAGTTATTAATATTAATTGTTATAGGATTCTAAGTAATAAAGAAATATTTTTTTTTATAAAATAAAAGAGAATAATTTTAATTGGAGGCCCCGGCGAGATAGGCCAATTTTAAATAAAATTTGAAAAAACAAAGTAAAACCTTAAAATCAGTGTCTTCGCCAAAAAAAATACAGCCAAATATTCAACAAAGATTGGAGAAAGCGCAGAAAATATATTATAAGTAAGAACCTATATTTTAAGATGAATTAATGTCCAATATATTTAAAAAATTTATGAGTGATTACAAAAAACAAAAAAAAGTGAAAATACAAAGTGCAAACAAAAATTTAGATTCAAGCAAAAGTCCAGAAATTATTAATAACAGAATGTCAAACGTACAGGAAGTAGAAACTTTAATCGCGAAAGCAATATTAAATAACACAAACTTGCTACAAATTGAATTTTCCAAGGAAATTAAAGACTTAAATAAAAAACTAGAAGATTTAGGAGCATCTAATGTAGTTAAGAATTTTGAAAAGCAAATTATAGATGTAACAATACAAGATAACGAAGGGTTAGATGTTATAAAGTCGTTACCTGAATTTTCTGGTAACGCAAGTTCCTATGTAAGCAGCTTACAACTCAATTAGCCTATATACGAAAGGCAGTAGGAGATTTTTCGCAGCACTTACCATTTTTAGAAATAAAATTCTGCATAGTGCAAATGATATTTTGACCAATCATGGTACAACACTAAACTTCGAAGCAATTATGGCAAGATTGGATTTTTCTTACGCTGATAAAAGGCCACTGCATATGTTAGAGCAGGAGCTAAGTGTGTTAAGACAAGGGTCTATGGAGATATTAGACTACTATAATAAAGTAAATGAAAAACTTACGTTAATCATTAATAAGACCAGGATGACCCACGGAAATGAGTCACCCATCTCACATGAACTATGTAAGATTCATAGGCAAAACGCCTTGAGAACATTTATATCCGGCTTGTCTGGAAATCTCTCAGATATTTTGTTCTCAATCTGCCCCCCAGATCTACCAAATGCTCTAGCAAAAGCTCAAGAACTGGAATCGAATAAATCACGTGCTACCTTTGCACAAAGGTATAGTTCACCAAATGATATTAAGAAACTACCTAACAACAACTTAAGATTTCCTCCACGGAACATGCAAACAACACACAATGGTTTCCCTCGATATCCAAATAACGATTACAGACAGTTGTCCCAACGATTTGAACCAATGGTTCTTGGGTCTTCAGTTCTTTAAACGAGCCCTTACTCCAAATGGAGAAATAATAATAAAAACATATCATGAAGTATTAATATTTAATACAATCACGAGATTTTACGTGATTAACAATTTAGAATTCGATGCGCTTAAAACTTGATTTAGAAAATAAAATTATTAAATATAATAAAAAATGTGAAAAAATATTTTTCACCTAAAAAGAATTAAGTAAAAAGGTAAATAATATAAAAGATATTGACATAGAAAGATTGGTTGAATCAATGACTAAAAGGATTACGGATATCCACTCAAGCATTGATATGACTTTGCCATTTAGGACCGATGTTATCGCTGAAATCCGTACAGATACAGAAAAGCCTATATGGACGAAACAATATCCTTACCCCTTAAGCGCTAATAAATTTGTGAACCTCGAGATTCACGATTTATTAAATAAAAATATAATAAGGCCTTCCAAAAGTCCTTATAACAGCCCCGTTTGGGTCGTTCCTAAAAAAGGAACAAATGAAGACGGAACGCCAAAAAACCGCCTTGTAATTGATTTCAAAAAATTGAATGAACACACTATATCGGATAAATACCCAATACCCGATACAAGTGTTATACTCTCTAACCTAGGGAAAGCAAAATATTTTACAACTCTCAACCTCGAGTCTGGATTCCATCAGATAATGATGAAACCAGAAGACATAGAAAAAACTAGTTTTTCTATAAATAACGGAAAATATGAATATATACGACTACCGTTTGGCTTAAAAAATGCCCCCTCTATTTTTCAACGGGCAATGGACGACATACTGCGTCCATTAATAGGCAAAATTTGCCATGTATATATTGATGATATCATTGTATATTCAGATACTCTCGAAAATCACACGAAACACTTAAACGAAATAATTAATATTGTAACGAAAATTAGTTAACTACTTTTGAATCATAATATAACGACTTTTACATTCGAACTACATCGATTCTCGAATGCGATGACAGCGCCATCTAGTACCATTGCGATTTAAAACAACCTGCTATGAGCTTTGAATGAGCTTTTTCGAACATTGGTAAATGTCGAAGTCCGAATGGGAATTATTCCATCTATCTGTCAGAATAGAAAGATCGAGATACAGGTTCTAAAGATTTCTATTGCTTTCGAGATTAGACCAGAACCAGATATTTCCCTATATAAGGTTGATGGCGCTACCGATTGGACAGTTTATTTTTGAAAGTGAAAGAATAAAGTTCGTGTAAAGTGTTGTGCCAGTGATTAATAAAAGTGATTTCAATTGAAGTAAAGTGTGTTTTATTTTAAATGTAATAAGAAGAAGTTAAGAAATAAAGTAAATAAGTTTTTATTGCGAACCCTTAGCAGAATATTACATTGGTGTTAGAAGTGGAATAAAAACTTATGTTGTCTGTGCATTCAGATAATTTGTGGTGAAAAAAAAAAAAAAAAACATATACGTGTGTGTGTTTTGATAAAACAAAGACAAAAAGTGACTGTGATTAAAGAAAAAAAAAATAAAAGCAAAAATGGGTAAGACAGTAATTGAATTGAATTGTGTTGAACTTAAGGCAGAGCTAAATAAACGAGGCCTTCCTACTGCTGGAAGAAAAGCTGACCTCATAATTCGTCTGCAAGAGGATTTAAGTCAACGCGGAGAAGACCCAGACACATTCCTATTCGAATAAGAAATGCCTGAAGAACAAGTAAGTACTGGTGTCGACTTGTCGGCAATGATGGCACTTCTCATTGGCAAGCTCGAAGAACAACGTACAGAACAAAAGAATCTTCTCGAAGAACAACGTACAGAACAAAAGAACCAACTGGAACAAATGGAAAAACAACAAAAGAATCTTCTCGAAGAAGAACAAAAGAATCTTTTCGAACAAATGGAAAAACAACAAAAGTGTGAACAAAAGAACCTTCTCGAACAAATAGAAAAACAACAAAAGTGTGAACAGGAGAACCTTCTCGAACGAATGGAAAAACAACAAAAGAACCTTCTAGAAGAACAAAAGACTCTCATCGAAGGTAAGCTTGATGCTTTTGAGAGCAAGTTCGTTACTATTGATGGACGCTTTGATTGCTTCGAAAAACAATTTTCAAAACTCGAGAGCGTTCAAGAAAAATTCGAAGGTAAAATACAGAGTATTGCCGACGAATTAGACAAAGTTCGAAAAATTAAGATTAGAGAAAGTGTTGGCGATTACCCAAGAAAGAAGGAAATACATCCACCGACTTTTGACGGGCAAACTTCTTAGTCGATCTACAAGAAACAGTTTGAGGCAGCCGCAGCGACGAACGGCTGGGACGAAGAAGACAAATTTATAGCTCTAACGGTTGCCCTCAGAGCAGATAAGAATGGTAACTTCAGTGCTCTTGTTCAGGCCATAGACAAACGCTTTGGAGATGGTCATATGCAAGAAGTCTTTCGCGTCCAACTGAATACTAGAGCCCAGAAGAGAGGAGAAACTCTGCAGCAACTTCAAGCAGACATTGAACGGTAGGCGCATCTCGCATATCCAGCTGCAGGGGATGAAATCGTCAGCCAACTTGCAACAGAAGCCTTCATCCGTGCTGTATCTGACATTAACTTACAGCGAGCAATTCGAAATGCTGGAAAACGTACGCTTCCTGAAGCTTTAGCGTTTGCTCTGACCATGGAAGCAGCAGAACAAGCTTCCCAAGGAGTTCATTGAGTCAGAGAAGTCGAAGTTGAAGAATGCTCTTGTCAGAAAATCGCATTCCAAAGAAGCCAGCGTGAAGGACTTGCTCGATGCTGGAATTGTAACAACGGAAACCGATACATCCTTGTTGTCATGGACTATTTCAGCAAGTGGCCTGAAGCATTTGCCATCCCAAACCAAGAAACCAAAACAGTTGTGGATCAAATTGTCTTCAATTGGGTGAGCAGGTTCGGTGTTCCCATGGAGCTTCATTCTGACCAAGGAAGGAACTTCGAATCTAAAGTCTTTCAGGAAGTTTGCTCGCTCCTTGGCATTAAAAAGACAAGAACAACACCGCTCCATCCACAATCTGATGGGATGGTTGAACGATTCAACAGAACCCTTAAAGAACATCTGTCGAAGGTTGTCGGCGACTACCAACGAGACTGGGACCGACATATCCCAGTGTTCCTTATGGCATATCGAAGTGCAACCCATAGCTCGACAGGAAAAACACCATCGGAAATACTGTTCGGATCAACTATACGGCTGCCAAGTGAAGTGAAATTTGGTTGTCATCCAAATGAGTCACAGGGAACAGACGAATATGTGGATGACCTCAAGAAAAGGCTTATTGACATTCATCAACAAACAAGGACAAATATAAAATTGTCTAGTGATCGGATGAAAACAAGATACGACGCAAGAGCGACAGCAACGGGATTTCAAGAAGGAGACCTTGTGTGGTTTTACAATCCTCATCGACAAAAGGGGCTATCACCAAAACTCCAACAAAACTGGGAGGGCCCATATACTTTGGTGAAAAGAATCAATGATGTGGTTTACCGTATACAAAGAGGCGTAAGAGGCAAACTAAAAGTAGTTCACGCTGACCGGTTACATCGATATAACGGTGAAAGAGGTGATGAAATTGTTCGGAACGATCAATTCTAAGAGGGGGGCAATGTAACGAAAATTAGTTAACTACTTTTGAATCATAATATAACGACTTTTACATTCGAACTACATCGATTCTTGAATGCGATGACAGCGCCATCTAGTACCATTGCGATTTAAAACAACCTGCTATGAGCTTTGAATGAGCTTTGAATGAGCTTTTTCGAACATTGGTAAATGTCGAAGTCCGAATGGGAATTATTCCATCTATCTGTCAGAATAGAAAGATCGAGATACAGGTTCTAAAGATTTCTATTGCTTTCGAGATTAGACCAGAACCAGATATTTCCCTATATAAGGTTGATGGCGCTACCGATTGGACAGTTTATTTTTGAAAGTGAAAGAATAAAGTTCGTGTAAAGTGTTGTGCCAGTGATTAATAAAAGTGATTTCAATTGAAGTAAAGTGTGTTTTATTTTAAATGTAATAAGAAGAAGTTAAGAAATAAAGTAAATAAGTTTTTATTGCGAACCCTTAGCAGAATATTACAATATACTAAAAAAGGCAAATATGAAAACTTCTATAGAAAAATCAGAGTTATACAAAGATCAAGTTGAGTTTTTGGGTTATATCGTAGCACAAAACGTAATACGAACCAACCCAGAAAAAGTTAGAACTATTAAAGAGTATCCACAACCAAATACACTAAGACAACTTCGTAGTTTCCTCGTAATGATAGGCTACTATAGAAAATTTATAAAAAACTTTGCCAATATAGCAAAACCCCTTACAAATTATTTAAAAAGTGAAAATGGACAAATTTCTACACATGTAGCAAAAAAAACTGAAATAATATTAGATGAAAATGCGGTCAAAGCATTTAATACATTAAAATAATATTTAATGCACGAAGTCGAGCTTACACAGCCAAATTTTGAAAAAAAAATTTACTTTAACAACCGATGCTTCTAACGATGCAATATGCAATACTTTGGTGAAAAGAATCAATGATGTGGTTTACCGTATACAAAGAGGCGTAAGAGGCAAACTAAAAGTAGTTCACGCTGACCGGTTACATCGATATAACGGTGAAAGAGGTGATGAAATTGTTCGGAACGATCAATTCTAAGAGGGGGGCAATGTAACGAAAATTAGTTAACTACTTTTGAATCATAATATAACGACTTTTACATTCGAACTACATCGATTCTTGAATGCGATGACAGCGCCATCTAGTACCATTGCGATTTAAAACAACCTGCTATGAGCTTTGAATGAGCTTTGAATGAGCTTTTTCGAACATTGGTAAATGTCGAAGTCCGAATGGGAATTATTCCATCTATCTGTCAGAATAGAAAGATCGAGATACAGGTTCTAAAGATTTCTATTGCTTTCGAGATTAGACCAGAACCAGATATTTCCCTATATAAGGTTGATGGCGCTACCGATTGGACAGTTTATTTTTGAAAGTGAAAGAATAAAGTTCGTGTAAAGTGTTGTGCCAGTGATTAATAAAAGTGATTTCAATTGAAGTAAAGTGTGTTTTATTTTAAATGTAATAAGAAGAAGTTAAGAAATAAAGTAAATAAGTTTTTATTGCGAACCCTTAGCAGAATATTACAATATACTAAAAAAGGCAAATATGAAAACTTCTATAGAAAAATCAGAGTTATACAAAGATCAAGTTGAGTTTTTGGGTTATATCGTAGCACAAAACGTAATACGAACCAACCCAGAAAAAGTTAGAACTATTAAAGAGTATCCACAACCAAATACACTAAGACAACTTCGTAGTTTCCTCGTAATGATAGGCTACTATAGAAAATTTATAAAAAACTTTGCCAATATAGCAAAACCCCTTACAAATTATTTAAAAAGTGAAAATGGACAAATTTCTACACATGTAGCAAAAAAAACTGAAATAATATTAGATGAAAATGCGGTCAAAGCATTTAATACATTAAAATAATATTTAATGCACGAAGTCGAGCTTACACAGCCAAATTTTGAAAAAAAAATTTACTTTAACAACCGATGCTTCTAACGATGCAATTGGTGCAGTTTTATCCCAAGATGGGAAACCAATCACCTTCATATCGAAAACCTTAAACAAAACCGAACAATGTTATGCCACAAACGAGAAAGAGCTCTACGCTATCGTTTATGCACTAAAGAATCTAAGAAATTACCTTTACGGTATCACAAACCTCGAGATCCATACGCATCACCAACCCTTAACCTACGCTGTTTCTAAAAGAAACCCAAATTCGAAAATGAAAAGATGGCATAGTATTATTGAGGAATATGCACCAAAATTCATTTATAAACCTGGAACCACAAACATAGTAGCAGATGCATTATCTAGACAAAACCTTAATCAAATACCTGACTCATCATCAAACCACGCTACAACGCACTCAGCCGAAAGTAGTGAACATGATAACATTGAAATATTAAACAAACCTATAAACCAATTTAACCAACAAATTGTTGTTCATAAATCTTCAGAATTCATCCACGAACAAGTGAATCCATTTCCTAACAAAAAAAGGCACCTAATAGAATATTCAGACCCTTCACAATTAATACAATTGTTCAAAGAATTCCTTAAACCAGGAACAGTAGCATTATTTACTCATGCAGAGGTAATTTATGAACTAAAAGATGTTTTTAAAACATTTACAAATAAATTCATTCGTTGCAAACATTTCGTCAATGATATAACAAATAAAGACGACCAACTAATAATAATAGAACAAATTCATACAAGGGCACACAGAGGCTCAAAAGAAAATATAAAGCAAATAGAAGAAATGTATTACTGGCCCTCAATTAGAGAAGAGGTAGAAGAATATGTTAGATCATGTGAAATTTGCAATAGGAATAAATACAATAGGAAGCCCCATATTGAACCAATTTGTGAGGCACCAATTCCCAAGAACAAAGGGGAATCCTTACACTTAGATGTAATGTTGTTCGAAAAATTGAAAGTCATAACTTGCATAGATACATATTCTAAATTTTTAGTAATAAAAATTATAGAAAACAAACTTAACATGGGTATCAAAGTTTTAGAAATTTTACAAACATTTCCTAATTGTACTAACATAACTTGCGACAATGACCCGACATTTACAAGCCAACCATTCAAATCGTTAATGGAACGTCAAAAAATAGACATGTATTATGTTCCAGCAAAACATTCATTATCAAATGGACAAGTAGAAAGAGTGCACAGCACAATCCAAGAACTAGCTAGATGCATTAGAGAAGAATTTAAAATAGTAGACTTAGAAGAAGTACTAATCAAATCAGCTTTAGAATACAATAAAACTATACATTCTGTTATTAATGAAAAACCTATGAATATATTATTTAACGAAAATGGCCATTCAGATACTTTCAATAAATTAAAAACAGCACAAGAAAAAACTTTAAGAACATTTAATAAAAAAAGAAAACAAATTCCACTAGAAGAAAATCGTATTGCATATGAAAAAACAACTAATGAAAGATGGGGAAAAATAAAACCCAAATTCAAAAAAATTATTGTAAAAGAAGATTTAGGTCATACTGTTAAATTAAGAAATGGAAGAGAAATTCATAAAGATAATTTAAAAATAATTCAGTAATTTCAGAAAATGTTCCTCTTACTGTTAACAATCACAGCTTGTGCAGCTCAAGTAATCGATTATTCAAGAGAAGATTATTTGTTAATTAATAATAACAATGTTTTAATATACGAAGATGATGCAAATCTTTTTCATGTTACAAATCTAACTTATATAAGAAAAATAATACGCGAATCCAAACAAGCTTTGATACAGCATCACGATCAAACGGAATACCCTGGTACTCCATACACTGAAAAACACGAAATAGATTTCTCTATTATCGAAACCCTATTAGACCAATTAACTTTAATTAATCGTAATAAAAGAGCTATCGAAACAATCGGTACTATTTGGAAAAATATTGCAGGATCTCCTGATCATAATGATAAAATAATAATCGAAAATAAGATAAACGACTTAGTCGAGAATAACAACAAACAATTTATGATTATTTCAAAATTATTCAAATTAATGGAAAGCTTATCAAAAAACCACATAGATGATATTGTAACTAAACAATGTAAAATTATCATCCTAGAATTACAAAAATTAGTGAACACTATATCACTATCTAAGCTTGGAAATTTAAATCCTAATATACCTATATTAAGTTTAAGAGAAATTAAAAATATAATCAAACATGAAAATGTATCACTATCTATTTCAGATTTATTAGATGTATCCAAATTTAAAATTATGCAAAAACAGGATATCATTGTAATTCTAATTAAATATCCTATTATAACATTGAACTGTACACTTTTTGAAGTTAGAGCAATAAGTCATATTGACGGAAAAATAATCATACCAAATCAAATTGCCCTCTGCAAAAATAACTACACAAATATTAAAGAATGTAAAATAGAGTTAAACAACTACTACTGTAAATTAGATCATAACGCCAACTGCCTATCAAACCTATTAAACAACAGAAAAACCACTTGCAGCAAAATCAAAGAACACAATTCACGGATAGAAGTTATATTGGAAGGATCCATATTAATTACTGGAGAACACATTGTTGATAACATCACTTATCACGGAACTAATTTAGTTACCTTCGAAAACCAATCTTGTATTGATGAAGTTATATACAAAAACCCATCATACGAAATAAAACAATTCCTAAAGGGATATTCAAGTTCAAACTATGAAATTGGACAATATATTGAATCCCTAAACGAAGATTTAAAAATACAAAACATTAACTTTTTAAATTTTCTGCAGCAAGAAGTGTATGATAATCAAACATATACAATCATGTTTGCATTTTTAATTGTTATCACACTAATAATATTAAAAAGAGCATAAAAGACAAACCAAAAGCAAGAATACCAAGATGATTTGATGGAGCAAGCATGCTTACGCATAAATCACGCTATAGCAGAAGAAATTGAACGAGGACGTTCAAACTTGAACTAAGAGGGGAGTTAAGACAAAAGGAAATCAATCTCCATTCTCCACCCATCGCAGCATCAGCAGATTATGTTATAACCATATTGCCACCCAGAAGCAAGAACACCCACACAACACTTTTTATCCAGACACCCCAAAAGTGATGATCAGCATTATCATTCCATTTTTCCTAACAAACAGTACCACAGCCACAGTCGTCAGTCCATGTTCAGTTCATACTCATCAGCAGAGCAGCATAGTACTCTCCCTAGTTATTAATATTAATTGTTATAGTATTCTAAGTAATAAAGAAATATTTTTTTTTATAAAATAAAAGAGAATAATTTTAATTTATATATGGATATATATGTATATATCCATTGTGTTAAATAATTTTATTTAAAAGAGAAACCTGTGTTTTCTGTTGTAGGCAATTCCAAAAGGCGGTCGAGGAATTTCGCCGCCTTCGATTTTTTTGTAAAAAAAAAAAAGGAGAAAGAAAATAAATTTCACGGTTTTTCCGACCATTTTGGTGAAATATAAGAATCACCTATCTACCAGGCAAGCATAAAGAAAAACCGCAAAAACTGCAATCTACAGTCATAACACAAAGGACAAAGAAAGCAACCGCTAGTTCTAGTAACAGTTTTGCTAATTGAGTTGATATATGGAATTTAGCCCAAAGCGTTGGCGCGTCGACCATCTGAAACGCTGGATCAAGGAGTCACGGGTTCAAAAAATCTCCGAAAGTTGATTCTCGGTCTTTAATTGTAATTAAAGTTCAAATAAAGAACATTAAAACGCGAAACGTATGTACCTATAGATAAAATTTTCAATACGCGTATTAGTATATATATTTTCCAAGTGATAAAAAAAGGCAACAAAGTGCTACTTAAAGTATCTAGGTACGTCATCTCTAAATATTCTAGCAGCAGTTGCCACTCTTCAAGGAATTTAGGGATGAGTTTTATATATACCTATATTAACATTTTAACTTGTGCTTTAAAATATATATACATACTTATTACTATAAAAAAAAAAATTATATAATACGCGGATCGAAAGGGGTTCGATTAGGGTGATTAATGTGTATGACTTGAAAAGTGAATAAGAAAAAAGAGGTATTGAATACCCAAATTTGGTAATAAATCGAAGACGTTTTAATTCGATTTAATTGGATTTTTTTTGCGATCGGTGGCAGGGTTGCCAAAAAAACGTTATATAAAAAAAAATCAAAAAAAAT